>WBNH01000853.1:555296-618895 GCA_013401255.1 Urocolius indicus
TCCCTTCCCTTCCCTTCCCTTCCCTTCCCTTCCCTTCCCTTCCCTTCCCTTCCCTTCCCTTCCCTATGAATGTTTTGGTTAATTCTGTTCAGATTATCATAGAACTAACTTATTTTCAAAGAGAGGAACTATATTATGTGCTCAAGAATCTTGGAGCTGGAGTGGAAGGACAGTCAGAGCTGAACTGGAAAACAAATAAGGATACAGACTAAGTGGAGGCTGTGAAATTCAAAGCCTGAGGAAGGAAAGTTTGTAGCAGAGGGCTGTGATGCCCACAGATTGGGACAGTACAGTAGAATATCTGCATGTCAGAGTTGGGCATCTGCACCCCTGAAGTGTTCTGGTGAGTGCTCCGAGCAAAGTAAGGAGATTTGGTTTAGGGACCTTTCTCATTGGACGGATATGACTGAAACTAGTATTTCATAGTGTATAACTTCAAGAGGAGAGATGAGATTTCTGAATTTAATGAATTTGAGACTCAGGAAATGCAAAAAAGCAAAAGATTTAACAGCTTGGATCCATTTCCAGGAAAATCAAGTAAAACTAAAGGAGGGATTCCATCCATGTAAGAATAAACACTGATATGGAAACTGTAGAGAATATTCTGATGTAAATTATTACTTAAAAAATCAGTTGAAGGGTATGGAGTGAAATATAGCTAGCCATTTAGTATCTTTTTAGCATAGTGGAAGTGTGATTTCCTATGGATAATATCAACTAGAAAGGTACTTAACTGAGTTAAATAGCTAATGAAATCTCTTGATAGGGTAGGAATACTGATGGTGGAATGAAAAACCAACTTATCTTTCTCTGTACGATTTCTTATGTTATGTTCATTAATGCTTCGGTCTTGCAGATTGTACATAGACACTCTCACTCCTCCCATCTCTGCATCTCACAGCTTCAAGGAGTCCTGAATACTGAATCTAGATCTTGAAGTGACTTAATGACAAAAAGAAACTGAATGAAGATAACCAGTCTGCATTTTATTCTGGTTTCAAATGTTTACATTATTAAAAATGCTGAAAATAACACTGGTATTTCTGTGCAGTTGGAGATGAAATTTTGCATCAGCTGGGCTTTTCGTGTCTGGGTATTCAGCATCAGGATGCTCTATAGAAACTGACACTTTTGTGGAACTACCACAAACAGGAGGAGACTGTGATAAAATGCTTTCATTCTTAAATCGTTCCCACTAAAGTAAGCAAAAATCAATTGCTTATAATGATATTGACCTACTTGCGAAGTTCTTTGAGATATGTATTGTTATTCAAACACCATGTTCTTATTTTTATTTCATTTTAATTGCATTCTGTTATGCAAAACTTTTAAAGCACCTGTCTCATCAGCATAAGACCTCCTCACTTGTTCTGTACAGAACAGCACTTGGTTTTTGTAGAGCTCCAGCAAAATATTTTCTGTCACTTCTGAGCCGAAACATAATAATATAATATACTCACAGTAAACCAAAATCTCTTTTTTCCTCTCCTTGTAAAACCTGTGATCATATAGGTTCAAAGGAGATAGAGCAAAAACTTGTGAAATTTGACTTGGGAATAATTCCCATTATGATGAAACACATTTGCTTGAGCTCGGCAAGGGGAAAACAAGGTTATAGGTTCTCAGTTGAAACACCTAAGATCTGAGTAGAATCACTTCAACAAGCTTCCTGTACCCTACATGGTAATCATGATTGCCTGTTTTTCATCAATTAGGTGTTTGGGCAAGGGTTGGAATTGGTTTTGAAACAATTTGTGCAAAATACACAGTAAATGGCTCAATTTCATAAATCTGCAAGGCCTGAAACCTTGTCTAAATACAGTTTTGTATTGCTTTACTATGCAAGTTCATTTAAAGTAATGAAACTGCAAGTCACATCCTGTTTTCCCATTTTCAAATCCATCTATAATGATATAAAGTAATGATATCAGGATAGTTGATTCTGTTGCAGAAAGGAAAATTAACAAGCTATATGGGTATCATCATATAATGATATGATTTTACCTACACCAAAGGTTCAAATAGTCTGTGCATAATGTTTAAAAATAAATCACATTCTTAACTGAAGCTGCTGAACTGATAGGAAAGCACTTTTGATAGTAGATCTATTTAAAGCTCAGCTGTCTTTCCCCAAACACCACCACTACCAGCAGCAAAGGACTGTGAAGAGGATCAAATATGGGATTATTGAAATACCATTAGTACTTTTGGTGAATATATCATCAATTTTAATCTTGGGAAAGACTTTGAAAAGGTTTAAACAACATAAGAAGGTTCTCCTGTTCCTTTCTGACCCTTCAAACAGTAAAGATAGGTCGCCTGCCTAAATTTTAGTTCTGCCTTTAAGAACAGAGGCAATAATTCCAAATTTTTTTCCAGATCTTCTGCAAACATAGTATTTAACTTACTAGCCCATTTCAGTCATGTCAGGACAAGTTCAGTGTTATAAGGAGCTGTGACCATTTCTCAATACACAAGATACTGCTGTAAATTTTTGGAAATCACATTGCCACTGATCCTTGAAACACCTAAGGATGTGTATTACATTTACTGGTTTGATAGATTATGACTAGTCAACATGACCTTCTGCAGATCATAGGTCAGAGAACTTCATCCTTGTCATGCCTTTTTCTCATTTGGTAGTTTCTTCTTCATTAGAGAGAATTGTGAAACAATGAAACAGTTCCAGAAAAGCGATACACTAACAGACAAGTCTAAGGCAAGCCAACAGAAGTGTCATCAAATTGACAGGTCTCTTTTCTTCTGTTAAGTCCAAGAGGCAATGTAGCTTCTAAAGGTACCACAACATTTTCCTCTTGTTATTTTTGCAACTTCTGACTGCAACAGATTAAACATAAAAGTGCTTTCTTCAGGGCTGTCATTTTGAACCAAAGAAAATTCTAATGTGCTGGTTTCACTGTTTAACTTTTTAAAATTATTTTTTAGCCTTTAAAAATATGGTGAAAGTCCAACTTGTGTGCTTATTTTCAGAAATTGGCACTGAAAGAAAGAACTGCTCAAATTTTAATGGAATATGTATCATTTGTCTTGAATTTTTAAACACTTTTTTTCAAAAGTGCAGTTTTTCTGAGGATGTTTCTGCTTTTCTACAGACATAAGTTATTAATAATTTTTATGTCTACTGTAATCAAATTATTGTGGCTGATAGAACCAGACAAACAAATTCTGTTGGTTTTTTTTTTTTTTTCTGTAATGACTTTAATCAAATTTCCTTGGATTTGTACTATGAGAACTGGGAGCAGCCTGTTTCCTCGTTCTTGCTGCTCAAGTGTATTCCCTCTCAATACGGGGTAGACACAGATTTAATCACAATGTTAGACTTGGTGTTTTGGTCATTGTGTCAGCTGGCTGTCATGTCCATGCATCCCACGTCCATTATACACCCTCCTCCACCCCTTAATCTATTTAATTTGCTGTGGGGTTATTTTTTATTCTGTTCATCTGATTTAATCACTGATCTTTTCTTCAAAGCTTCTTCCTCAGATGCTATGAAATCTATGAATGGAGGTATTGCAGTTCAACACTTTCTTCTTTTTCAGACCTGAAGTAATACATTAATGGGGTGAAAACCTCTGATTACAAATTGCTTTAGCCTTGCATTTCCTAAACAGATTCATTCACCTGTATGTACTCATAATAGTTCTGGTTTTCCCATCATGCTTTCTTGTTATTCCCAGCTCTTCTTATCTTCTATATGTGCAGGCTTTTCATGCTGAGAGATGGGACTGAGTAAGTATTGACAGTCTATGCAAATTTTTTTTTCACAAAAAACGTCCAGATTTCATGGAGAACTGCTTGAAGATGTGGGAGAGAACAAATCTGAGTATTAGATTATAGTCCCTAAATACAGGGACATTTCTTGTTCTAGAAATGTCTTCTTAGAAGCCTAGAGCTACACAAGTAACCAAGATGACATGATCAAGACCTGAATAAGTAAAAACATCAGGGTACATGATATTTTATCATCTCAAATATACTACTGTGCACTTAAAAAAAATATAAATTTTACAAATACTGAACTCAACAGATCAAATGTACAAGATGGCTATTCAAATAACAGGGGTTTTTTTTACTGCTTGACCTAAAAAACATCACAGTAAAAGACATCTACAAGACACACATTTTCACTTTGCATTTTTAATATATCCTGCTGACTGCATGTTGCACATCCAGCGATAAGACTTGCATTGAAATCAACACAATGAAATGTGACGTGTGAGATCAATGAAATGAACAGCACTTGTCCATGTGTAAATTGAAAAGGCATGCAGAAAGTTTATGCAGAAAGAATTGACAAAACAGATAAATTATATTGTTCAGCATATCTTTTTCTTTCACTGGTAACAAAGGAGTTTGATGTATTAAACAGTAATGTGACTGTTTATTTCTTGTTCATTTTTATGGCTTAAAATAATAATTCCCAGAAGAAAAAAAAGAAAGAAAGATAAATAATTTCTTAGGACGGCAAAGGATTTTGTCCTATTTTGGGCTGAGTTTTTTTTCCCTATTTTTTGCATTGCCATCTTACATGTTATCCTTGTTTGTTGCTCTATGGTTTCATTCTCTGACCAAATAATATGGGAAAAATATATTTCTCATGTAATCACTGACTACGTTTTCGACTGTTAAACAAAATGGTAATTCCATTTAATATATTAACTACATTTACTTGCAATTGTAAGATATATGCTGCATACTTTCTTGCCTTAAAATCACAATCTGTTACCTTCTGTTTTCAGAAATGGAAGTGCTATAGTTATTCTTAATCTCTGCTTGCACTAGATTCCTCAAAATATCACCAGTGACATCACACTTTCAAAGAAAAAAATATTTAATAGCCATTTTTAGCTGGATATTATTGTTTTTAAAATCTGATTTTAAATGCAATTTGTCCTTTGAACATTAAAAGAACGTTAAGTAATTTAATCTAAGCATAGGAGCATGGTGCTGCTTAAGGCCTTGAAAGCTATTCTATACAATCTGCATACTTGACAAACAACAAGTATTAAATAGCTTGCTCTTTAAAACTAAGCTAGTCTCTAAAAACAAATAAATCTCAAATCCACAGCCCACACTGTCACAGCAGAGCTTTTTTTATGCCTCTGCACAGAATTAAAGATTTTTTAAAATACTCCTTACTGGAGAAGGCACATTGGGATTTAATATTTGCCCCCAACAACGGATTCACTTGGCTAAGCATCACTGAGCATCAATGTATAAATCCTGCACTCTCATTCAGAGCCACTGCATTTCCACAATATAAGTGCATGAGACCACATGCTGGTATTCTCCACAAAAGTCACTTGTTATTTAAATCAGAAGCACAAACCTGCTCCCTCACCTCCCCCTCCGCAGCCCCTAGAGGGGCATATTCTCATTAACATTCTTAATGTTAATTGGAATTACATGTGCACATCAAGAGGAGAATACACCTCCAGATGCGATATTTGCAAGCTTCATATTAAGCCAGGCTGTGTTGAAATAAAATACATCATTGAACATACAGTCCTATCTTGATATTGAACAGTAATATGTTTTTATGTACAAAATCAGGTCTTACACACAGACAAAAATGAATTCAATATGATACAAACATAGCCTCCATCACTGTAGGATCTGATCTTGCTGATTCTCACTCATGTGAAAAATCCCACTGTTTACGAGGTACATATAGGCTTATGATCCAGCACATTTTCTTTATAATGGAAATTAGTTGCAGATCTGAACAATTATAAAATAGTAACAACAGAGTATGACTTAGATTTACTTGTTCAGAAAAGATGCTGGATGGTTCAGCACAAAAAACCAGTTTTTAAAAATTACAGATTTAGTGCACATATTTTCTAACCTCATAAAAACAGTGCAATTTTAGAAATAAAAATCCTCTCAGAAATAAATTTACAAAAGTATAAAAAATAGTCAACAGCAAATTCACTTTCAAATATTCTTTTAAAAATCACTATAATTTTACAGCTTTAGTTACGTTTACACTAAGTTCCCTACAAATTTTGTTTGAAAAAATGTAAATGCAAAGTAGATTAGAAAACAGTGCAATCTGAAATCTGGAAAGCTCAAATGGATTAGCTTAATCTTTGCAGAAAATTCATGCTGGAATAATGTTTTCTTTACTGAGCCTTTCTACTTTGATCTAATGGGAATTTTCTATTGTTATTTTTAAGCAATCCACCCAACAAATCATAAACATCTCCAGCAGAATTAGATAAAAGCTCAGTCCCAGAAGCAAGGGGCAGATTTGACTCAAAAGGCATAAACTGTAGTTCCATTCCTTTGAAGAAGATCCCCTAATATTGTTACAGAAACATACATTGAAATAACACAAAATTCTTCTAGAGAAATCTTAATAAATAAAACTGTATGTTGAAGCATCTCAGCTAGAATTCACCAAGGATATAGACAGATACATACAAATCAGGCAATATCAAGGAAAATGGGGTTGGAACTAAAGAAAATATTCATTTAGTAACAATCTTTCTTCATGTAATGACATGCTAGCTTTAAGACCCTGACATCTTGGAAGTGCTCATGTAAAACCTCATTTGTCTATTCTTCCTTGCTAACCAAAGATGGTCATCAAAACAAGACTTGTTTGGGAATAAGTAATGCAAACGTCACATCTATCTTGCTAAAACTAGAGGAATACAGAAGAGATGTATACCAGGACATATTTTAAAAAGGAAAAATTAATCCCCTCCCCACACCAAAAGAATATATTTAATACCAGGTTTCAGGTATGTTGCAGTCACAAATACATAGAAATGAGAGAGAAGAAAGGAAAAAAGAAAGAAGCCTTTCTAGGTCATCTATTCCATCCATCTGCTGGAGTAAGATCACTCCCTACAAAATACATGCTAGAGCTTTTCTCAGTCTGATTTTAAATGTCTTGTTTCCATCTGTTCAATTTGACCTTACCTATTTCATCTTGGGTAGTTAAAATGGCTGCTGTGTAGTGCAACAATTCAGTGCAATGTCTAAAAAAAATTAAAAATCAGCATGCAAAAGTCCTCTTATCCTTAGTGCAGCTAATTTTGAAGATAATGTTTACCCACAAAAGATCAAACTGGACAAATGATGCCTATAAGACTGTGCCGTCTGCGTGCGAAGCGTCATCTTTTACTGTATCATATGGATTAGATCCTGAGCTAATCAGTCAGATTCAGAGCTGAGCTGCTTTGGGTCCATCTTACAATGCAAATATTGGGGGGTGGGGAATGTTCAACTAGAGTCTTCTGCATTTAATGAGTTGCCTTTTCCATTCTTATTAACTAAAATACTTAAACCACTTTGGTTTTTTAAACTTAAACAATTATATTAGATATAATCGTTATTTTATTAACATTTTTCTCCAAGGATTTTTCTTTCTGATTATGAGTACTTTACAATTTCAGACAGTATGATGGATGCTACTCTTCTATGACAAGAATTTTAACAGCCCTTCTTCAGCACTCAATGCACACCCAATTATGCGTCTGAGCTAGTAACCTTGAATTTATGTTGCCATGGTGACAAACTGGTCATGCATTATGGATTATCATTGAAATTCTACACCCCTACCTAGCATAATGAGAGTTGGGGACTTAATCAAATCAGCCATTCTGTGTGACACAAAGTGAAGAACTAGCTCTTATTGTTCAGCCTGGAGAAAGGAAGCAGGCCTGATGGAGTGGCAGCTGCAGTGCTGCAGCCTGATAGATTGCCCTTATATACATTTGTGAATGTATAGACAGATGGTTTTCAATGCCTGGAATTTCTGGCTTAGGAAGCAGCTGTTCGGTTAACCTCTGCCGTCTCACCTTGTTGTCATGGAGTGTTGCACCAAGGCTGAGAACGCGGACGGGTACACTGGCAATCTAAGCGAATTTATGCAGTAGCGTGGCACCCCTCTTTCATCCCAGGGCAGCAGGACTGGAAAGGAGACAGGGCTGTGCTCCTTAAGGCTGAAGAAGGGTGCTCAGACATCCTCCAGCCCCTCTCCTGCCCTGACTGCATAGAAAGGGACAGGCAAAATTGCTGTGGTAAACCGGTCCTGGGGATTTAATATATTTTGTGCCTCCTTCACTGTCTTGAAAGCACAGTGTGACATGCTCTCCGTAAGCAGTTCAGGCACCAGTAAAGACACCCAGATTTCACTTTAGCTTTGCTAAGGTCAGAGATGAAGACAGTTCAATACCAAAACAAAAATTAAACCAAAATATATGAAAAATCAACAACAGTTACATACTTCTTTCCTGCCAGATTCTTTTTCTGCCTTATCCCTGAAAGGCCTCTCTCCAGTATGAGATATTGTGGGAAGCCACAGGAAGTGGTGGGAACTCATGAACCTTTTTTTTTTTTTTTTTTTTTTTTTTTTTAATGAATAGTAGTAAAGTGGTAGCCATTTCTGTAAGAATTGGACTGTAAGAAATGTTTATAAATCTTAAATGTTTAGTGTAAATATCTGCATATTTTGGTCTACAACAAAAAGAAGTACTGCTCACACAGTCTTATAATGATTTTTAATTATTCCAACCATAACAGCATTGTTTTCCTCTACTTCGTTCCCTGTATCTCAAAGCTCTATAAGCTTTTAAGCTTTAAAGCTTTAAATCTGATTCATCATAAACATACATCTAATAAAAAATCCTTACTTTTCAAAAACTAGTCAATTATTCTGTGTCATTCTTACATTTTGGAAGTCTAGATGTTGTTACCATAATATAGTTTATTTATTTATTCATATATATTATGTGACCATCACCATGGTTTCTGCATAGGGAATACTATGTTTCTGTTAACCTTGCCATTACAGATTCACTAGACTTGTGATTTGAAAACGTGCAGTGTTCTCACAGAATAACACCTGATATGACAATAATCTTTCAAAGAAATACTTTTTTTTATATCTAGCTGCTTCATTAACACATCTTTTCTTTCCGCCAAACTGTACCTCAGTTTTATGTATAAAATATATAGCATGCATATGTTATGAGAGCTAATCTTCAATGCCTGTGCAGGAAGTGAATATTTCAGCATGCTTTTAAAACAAATCAATATACAGGTTATCCAGGAGCCTTGAGTAATCTCTGTCTATCTGTCTATCTAACTATCCATTCATCCAGCTATCCATCTATCTGTATAAATAAAAACAGTCCTTCACCTTCTGTGCAGCCTTTTTCTTCAAAAAGAGCCACATAATGGCCCATGAGATTGCAGTAGCACCCTAGAACACTTTGCAGTCTATCCACAAATGATTTCTGAACAGAAATATCCCAGGAAGGCCTGAGTATGAGAGAGTTCACCTACTTGGAGGCCTGATTCTGCAAGGGCTCTTCCAGCTGCGCCTAAGCAAGTTCCTCACGCCCTCCCTTGGAGATTTATTCCTGAATAGAGATCCTGTCATATCATTAAATCTGTCTGTTAAGCACATCCCAATCTTGACAGTGTAGCAGATTCAATTACTGTTTGTTTATTACAGTAAATCAGGAGACTTTCAGAATTTCTGTATTTCTACTACTTTTTTCCTTTAAAATATAATGCTTCCCAAAAATTATTCATTCACAAAAAACTATCTCTGACAACTCTGGCTGCTTGACTTAGAGTAAGGAAGAAGATTCAGAGTTGGAGATTGACGGGATAAACAAAGAGACTGATATCATTGTAGTCTTTCTGAATGAAAGAATGAATCAGCCTTTTTCAACTTTAATTTACAGTGCCTGGAATTTCCTTGTGTTTAGAAATTTTAGCCGGACTCTTAAATGTGATGTTAATATTACGTTACTTAAATTTAATTTTTTATTGTTGAGTAGCTTTTATTATGTGGGCATTTTGGAACAGGATTTTACAGTTGAGCCTAGCAAAGTGAACCAATAAGAATAATAGTGTATGCTTTAAATGGAAATCTGTAGAGGAAAATAAAAAATAACAGAGTATTAACATGGGTGCAGGGAATGGAGCATCTCCTATTTAAAAACACTCCACAGGAAAGAAGATTTTCAGTAAAGTTTTTCCTAGGTGTTTTAAAAAAAAAAATTATTAGGGCAGACTAATTTGCAAAGCAGTGTAGCAGGATGATTAGGAAAACTGTATTAGACTAACAATAAATACTTGATCCCAGTATTTGATTTATTATCAAATTATATACCTCAAGGAATAAAGAAGTGTGTGCAATACTGTTCTTGATGACAGCAAAGAAAGAACTAAATTTAGAGCTTGCTTTTTCAACCTTTATTTAGGATAAGTAGAAGTTTTTCAAGGAAATACTTCTGTTGATCTCAGTAAAATTAGTATAAGAAGTAAAATTTTTCTTAGTACATTAGGCTCCTGGAGAAGAAGCTGAATATCCAAAAGTATTTAAAGTTTCTGAAATGTAACATTGTCATTAGCAGGAAAAGATGGAGAAGACACTCTTGAGTTATTGTCATTTTGTTTTTATGCTAGCTTGTGGCAGGCATTATTGACAAACTCTATAGCTGGAAATAATCTTTAAACATTTCCTTGGAAACTTTAACCCTGTTAGATTTAAAATACTATCTCTTAACCTTTTCAATCAGAGAATCATCCAGACTTCTCCTTGACACACTAGTAATTATGGATTAATTATTTCCTTGATAAAACAACTTTGACTGTTTTGTGAGTTGCAGGCTGCACAAGTTTTCTCCTGTAATTTACAAAGAGGAGACAGAACTGCAAATTTTACTTTACTGCTTTTATTTGTTACTCTGATATTATTCGTGCATTTTCTTGCAGCACTAAGAAAGTCCATATAAATGTATATTGAAGAGGATTTTGCAACCATTTTACAGTCTTTTCTTGTCTACTTCCATGGCTGCAGGCTGGGAAATCTTTCTAGTGTGCATTTGGTTGTTGCAGTTCACCTCTGCACTATCTGATCTCCCTGGCTGTGGGTCTTCACTCAGCATAAGGAGACAGAAGAAATGATACACTTCTCATTTAGCTCCTGCTCACTTTAATACGATGACAGCCAAATTATTAACATTTCATTAACTCAAAATATAACTTATGAAATTCTTAAACTTTGTACGTTTGTTTTTTTTTTAACAAATACAGGGGGAAAGCTACATTTTAGTAATTTTGGAACAACAGGATCAGAGAGGAAGAGCTGTGTAAAGTAATACAGGACAAATTTAGTAAATTTTCTGGATTTAAACAAAAGACCTTTTCCATTTCTGAGAGGCTTTTTTCTGTTTTTTTCTGACAGTTAGTGTACTAGTAATTGCAGGTTTGCTTAAAGATACTACCTCAATCTTAGTATGTAAACCTTCCTGTTTTTCTGAAATTCACCCATTTTGTCACAACTAGTGCATCCAGATGATATGTTTCCTTTCACTGTGAAGTGCATTTAATCACAAGAATTGAATGTCTGTGAAGAGGGAAGATTTTTATAATCCATTATGCCAGCTTGCTCACTCACTGACTGGTGTGCTCATGAAATCCTTTTGCTGTTGCACTGACATGTTTCATTTTTAACTGGAGCTCAGCCAATGAGAAAGATCAGAGTTGATGATTACCCTGACAATACAGCTCCATCAAAAATGTAATTAAAATTGTCTTCTTTTATACATCCATGTGTGTAAGTTATTTAGGATGGTTAGCTGGAACGACAACCCTCTCCATGCCTTTTGAATGGTAATTTAAAAGCTAAATATTGATTGGCCTCATTCAAACTGCTGTTGAGTCTCCCCTGTTGCAATTTTTCTGGATATTTTCAAAGCTCAAAATACTCAGAGTCCTGAAGGTGTCAAGAAGTGTAACTGGATAGTCTGACTAGTCTCCGCCTACCCCCACTCATGGGCCCAGGACCCCATTTCAGCTAACCTTGCAGCCAGCAGTCCCTGTTGCAGCAGCATCTGCTCCTCAGCCCTGCTGCTGAGCCCTCAGGTCAGCATTTACATAAGTAAAGAGTAGTAATTTCTTTTTTGTTGTTTGTTTTTGAAACTTAAAATAATCTTTTAACAACTGTATAAAGTTCTGTGTCATATTTACTCATTGTTAGTTTATATGGCAGTATGGCAAATTTGGACATATAAAAATTGTGTACAGACATCATTTACCAATCTGGGCATCAACTGCATGAATGTGTGTGTCTGCACATCTCACTGATACATATGAACATTCTTTTGTACATTTTTATTTCTCTGTGAATACTCAAACTTCTATGTTATATAAATATTTGGGAGTTTTGTTCTTTTAAGTCAGATGCTTAAGGTACAAATGTATCTATCTAGTTACATAGACAGTAAGATGCTCCAATAAAAGCAAGCAGCCAGGGAAAAAAGCGTAAAGGAGATTCTGTTTCGTGGAGTACCCCTGCCTGACTGCTGGGGTTTTGTCATGGGTGAACACTTCTGCCTTCATAAAGAGGGCTTGACTGACACTACTGACTCAGCTCCAACCACCTCCACTGATGTATAACTGCTCAGCTTTTGATCCAGAAGGCCAAAAGCTGATTTTCACAGAAGATATCAGATAGGAGCTAGAGTGTGCAGCTTAGCAGGCAACCTCTAGGGGCAAGAGCATCCTCTTTATAAAAAAAATTTAAAAAAAAAAAAAGTAATTCTTTTGGGGTAAATTTGTGGCACATGAGTTTTCTGATACTGGAGTACGTGTGACAACCTAGATATCAGAATGTGCACTGAACAGACGGTGTATCCAGACAGGCTCTGCACATTTAATGATGCTAATTGGAATAGCCAAAATTCCACAATGACGCTGCAGAAAAGGGGCAGGATGGGCATTTAATCTGAAAATAGTGTTAAAAGCTGGAAGATATGTTCCTGGGCACACTCACAGCCAGATAAACTGCTTGGGTTCTGCAGTTCTTTCTGAGGCAGTGTTCTTCTTTCACTTTAAAACTTATAAGGGGAAGTCTTGCTGGATAAGCCTGGGGACAGTCTGAGGCAAATGCTTTACAATAAAAGACAGAGTGAAAGAAGAACAGTGTAGAGTAACCCGACTTTTAATTTTAAATATTTTTTAATGTTAACAAAATTATATACACAATGATTTGATTGTGGTTCTTTATTTAGCAACTCCTTGTACGTTGCAGAGTAATTTGATAGGAAACATCTATTTCAATTATTGTAAAAAAAATTATTTTTAAGTAAAATTTATTTCAATGAAAAAAGGAGAAACTTTCAAAATCATGTCTATCTAGGTACGGATATAAAGCCTTGCCAGTTCTAGCAGTAATATACACTACTGTGTAATTCTCTGCCATACAAGCACACTTAGATAAATATGTTGACACTGCTAAGATTCAGTGCATACAAAAGAGACCCCTTGGCACACTAATAACAAATAAAGTTGAGTGACATTAAACGTGTCACTTCTACCAGAGCTTGGAGTGTGATACCCATACACATTTCTTTTCACACTATGCTATTATCCCTACTTCCTTGGCAAAGACTTTCTGAAGTAGATGCTAAGTCAAAAGGTAACGTACTTTCATATCTCTGCAAAGTGTAAAGTAAACATTAAGAAAATGAAAATAATGTAGACTGTAGAATAAGAATTTCAGGGTAGACTAGCTTTTAAACATCAAATTTATACAAAAGCATTATTGTTTCATGTGAATAGGCAACTAAATACGGTGATGCAGTGAATGAACAAATGTAGATACTGGACTTCTTTTATAAGCTCTTACTCCTACCTCACCCTATATGTAACATGATACAATAAAAGCTTTCATTTCGTATACAATGACAGAGCCGAAATAAGCAGGCCATTTTTTTCTTTTAGACAGCTATCACCAAGATAAAGTTTGGAAACAGATACACAGACCTTTTCTTGGGGAAATAAAGAAGACTTGAGGGAAGATCTTTGAGAGATGCTTTTTTTTTCATTTTCTGAGTATAACAAATGAAAAATTAGCTTAGAAATAAACATATTAAATGTCTCTTCTTTCCATAGATATACATTTCCTCTAGGAACGGGCTAAAAAGAATACAGCAAACATTCACTCATTAACACAATTAAGTGTTTCATAAAATCAGTAGAGATAAGCCTTTTTAGTGGGAAGGAGGAATTCCTGGTGTTGCAGTGCTAGGAAGCTGCCTGAGTAGTTTAATGAGGCAGAAGTCACTCCGAAGAGCTGGATCAACAATCTTGTATTTGAAGATAGTGGGAGAATAAGAGAATATGAAGTCAATCATTCCTGCATTCTAGCTACTTACAATACAAAACACAGCTCTAGATAATCTGGAAAACGGCTTCTGAGTGCTAAAAGAGGATGTAGAACCTCTTACCCAATAGGCTGGGCAGCACTACGAAATATATGGAATATTCAGTAAAAAAACCTCTCCATTTCAGGCCTAGTTGTCTCCCGGCAGAGGGTAAGAACCATAGCACTTGGTGGAATCAGTTTGTTACAGGTTCAGGTCAGGACTATAAAAAAGTTAAACGGATAATACCTCCAAGAGCTGTCTGTGCTCTCCCAACGAGAGAGGCACATGTTTACATGTCATATTCTCTTCCTGAGCTCATTTTTTAAAAAATAAGCATCAGAACCAGGGGATTTCTTGTTTCCTTCCAAATATGAAATGTATCACATAAAAAACCTTCAGGTCTTTAACCAATGTGCTTTGTTTGCACTCTTCAGTTAATTGCTGCTTATCCTGTGAGGAAAAAAATCTCATTTTACAGCCTCTTTCTACAGTGTTTAACGTTGATATAAATACGTGTAGTCCTCATGTTAAGTTTTCTTTTGTGTTTTTCTTACCCATGTTTCTGGGTAAGACAGTCTGGAGTATAACCGAAATTCATTTTTTTTAAAGACATAATATAACATTATGTGCTATTATACAGTAAAAGTATCGGCTTGTGTCTCCTGCCTTACATTCTTTAGATCAGGACCATCTTACTACCTCAGTGAGTCTATCTCACTGTGTGACCTGTTTAACTGTAATCATACCTTGGAGTTTTTGATTACAGTAAAAGCTGATGCCATGGTGAAATTCCCTTTAATATTTATACTGTGAGACCTGTTGAAATGATGCAACGTCCTTCTTATCTGAAGTACATTACTTCAGTGTGTCAGTGAATCAGCATCATTAGATTTGCATGAGCTCATCCCTAAAAAGGATTAAAACATATTCCTTGTTCTGAGAATATGGGGAAAAACACTACTAATAGCAACTCCCACTTTATTCAGGCTTTATGACACTTCTATCCTTGTTCTCCTTTTCCTTTCAGCTAGAGAAAATAACAATTGAGAGTAAAACTGGTGATGAGGCAATGGATTGACAGAGATTTTTGATGTATGCTGCTGTTTTTCCAGAAAAAAAAAAAACTTCAAACTTATATATGCGAAAGGGAATGTGTCATGAATTTTTTTAAAGTCTTTTCCCAAAATTGCTTAGATCGATTTACCTATGTCTGATGTCTAAATGTGCAGGATATGTTTGTTGTGGACAATAGCTTACTAAAAGGCAAGACAAGGCAGCCAAAGAACAGTAACTTCTGCTACACTATGGGAGTGCCACTAGTAATTCTAGCTAAATCTGTGATGGAGTTTGTACTGAAACAGGATTTTTTTTGTTGTTGTTGTTGCATTTAATACAAACTGTCGTGTCTAGGTAGAATTTTAAGTCCATAAAAAAAAAAAAATATTAACTGTAGGTCTACTTACCACTTGTCCTAGCATTCAAGAGCATGCAAAAAAACCCTCAAATTTCCGTATGCTTCTGGGATGAAAGTCATATTATGCACAGAAAGGCTTTCATTCTGAAGCAGAGGTGGAAATAAATTTTTTGCCCACATTTGTCTTCATTGTTACTGGTCACTGTGAATGAGCCCAGGAAAGGAAGAGTATGTTATCTTTATGTGGGTCTTAAAAGCTCTTGCTAATGTGAAGACAACAAAATGACAAGAACCAATGTTTTCTTCTAAGCATTTTGATGAGATTTTGTTCCTTCTAATCAACATTTTTCTTCAATATTCTTTCACTTCAATTGTTGATTTTGACAGCGCTTTGTAGTTTTGGTTATCAAAAGTATTAAAGCTTTAGAATTTCTCTGAAAATGAGAGTTTTTAAAAAGCATTGCTGTTATTGCAAAATTTTCAATTAATCAAAAAAGTTCTAGTCAAACAATATTTTATTGGAATTTGTATGACAGTGTTATACAGTCAATATTTTTGTGTCCAGAATGTTAAGAACTAGGTTTGCCCATCAATAGCACTCAGTTTCAAGTCTGAATTTCACATAGAGAGTATGGTTATTGTACATTTAATGTATTCAGAAATAATTTGAATGACTCAAAAAAAACCTCAAACAATCAAAGGAAAAAAAATTATGGCCATAATGTCTAGATATAGTTTTTGATTCAAGTGTAGTTTTTCTCAAAATCAAGTTACACCCGATTGAATTGGGTACTTCAACATTTTCAGTTTGACATTACCACATGTAATTTCATTCACATTACTGTGATACTGTGATAATGTCACTTGCCTGGTATGGTAGTGGAAATCCAATGAAAGTACTTGTGGAAGCTGTTCAGGAAGAGAAAATTGCACTGGCAGTCTATATAAAACACCATATATACTGAATATGTATATACACGCATATATTTATCTTTACTGAGTTTTGCATAAATTCTGCTATGATTCTTGTCTTTTTGTCCTGCTGAATACTCAAAATGAAATATAAACACGTAATAATGAAAGTGAGAAACTTTATTTTAAAAGGTATATATTTATTATATATGAGTTTACATGCACGTGGGGAAATGCAGAAAATACATGTAAACACTACTAGTATTCACTACACTCCTCCCTCCTCCCAAAACAGTAATCAAGCTACTAATGTTGTAAGAATGCAAAATTATGGGCTGACTAATTTTTTTATTTCACCTCAGTTTCTATCTGTAAGCTATTTGTCTGTCATGTTCAGATGTTATCTCCTTGGGGTAGAGAACATCTTTTTTCTCTGTGTTTGAATACAACATTTTAAATTGGAGCTGAGATCTGTGGTAAGATCTCTATCCACTGATATACAAAAATAGTATCATTACAATGCATTTGGAAGCTAACAAGATCAAAAAATGGCATTACGAATGCTCTAGACTTCTTGGCAATAAATGTTTTTTGATACAGGTTCAGACAGCAATGCACCAGCTCTTTAGCATTTTATCTAGGAATTACCAAAGCAAGAACAGCTCTCAAGAAACTCACTTCAGAGGAAAGGAGAATCTGATGCCAAGAGACTTTTAAAAAAAGTCTGAGGGACAGATACTGAAACCTTCACTCCCATTACACAGTACTGGATTTTACATCTGATCTAATTTCTTGTACTAGAAACAGGATCTCACTGCTGGCAACATATATATCTAGTGAACTCATCTAGGAAATGGAGCAGAACTGGGTGCTGAACTGAATGCACTGTCAATACTATCATGTACATTCATTTCCCACAAAGAAATTGGTAAACACTGTAACCTGCTTATCTTACTCACAGTACAGAAAATTCAGAGAAACATTTTGAGGAAAGGAGTGATTTGCTTCAAAACATAACAGTACAAAAAGCTGTTAAAAGACACAGTTTTCTTCTTATTCTTAGTGTGTTATCACAAATACAAGTTCAGATACAGAATCAAGATCCATGAAACTTGAATAAACTAAATAAACTGAAACTGTGCAGGTTTTCAATGAGTAATGCAAAGTTTTTTACTCTTCCTTCAAGAATCTATATTATATTCATTTCAGGATCTTACTAAATCAGGTATTTAAACTTGGTCATGCTATATAAACATGATATGAGAGAATGTAATTACTTATAATAATACAGTCTAGCTAAAATTAGACACTGATCCTTCAGTATCTATTTAGCATAGGCCATTAATTTTTAAGAACTGTTTTCAGCTTGATGTTGGATGGCAATAAGAAGAAAATGTCACTTCCAGAGCAAGTGTTACAAATGTAAGGTCATATATTTAATACTTACAGAGTTTTATATCTTCTGGGTGTAAATGTTATGCAAACCCTGAAATGGTCTCAGAAAACAAGAAGCTGTGTTGCTGCTTTTTCACTCAAGAGGACTGAAGAAAAATGACACAGAATAACTGAAGAACAATAACCTAAAGTGCTTACCTAAGTGAATTAGAGAGGCACAAATTATAAGTATTATTTGCAAAAAATCCTTGAGTGGAAAAATATTAACTAATTGGAGACAAAATTCCCCCAGGTATTAGACATTTTGATAGTATTATTAGGAAAGACTGTTTAAAGGCAATATCCCTGTATAATAGCAATCAGCTGGAATACTTAACTGGAAAGCAGGAAAGGAGGATAAGAACAAGTTGAATTTGAAAATGTTTTCCTGTGTGGATTTCCGTGGGCAAAAAGCAACTGGATCATTTACTACAGGTACTGTCCAGAGTTATTATCTTTAAAGATTTTGTTGTCTTAAAAGGGATTTTTTTCTAACAAATCCTCAATTACTAGGGAACTAAAGATATCCTTGCCTCTTCTATTTTTTAATCAGCTATCATTAAGGCTAGATGTAGATATAGAGTAGATATTTGCTTGCTTGTGAAAAATGACAAAACTCTTCTCTGGAAAAAAACAAACACAAAAAAACACCATGCAGGTGCATTTGAGGACTGTCAGAAGCTGCATCAGCTGAGGAAGGATAGGTGAGTAGATTTCAACTCACCTAGCTGAGCTGATTAGGTAAAGAAACATCAAATGGAAACATTCCCAAACAAGAATTCCAAACAATTCTTTCCTTCTCAACAAGAATTTAATGATATCAAATTGAAACTAATTCGTAGACAGACAGAAAGCATCCTCATTATAATGATGGATAAGGCCTATAATATGTAAGGAAATTGGTCATGCATCCTGGTATTTTTACCAGGAAGAGTTCAAAACACCTAAGAAGGAATGGATTTGCAAAGATCCAAGGAAAGTCTATTTATAGTGAAGTCTGTGAAAATACCTTTCTGCTAGTATCACTCTCTGTCTCAAGTCCCTCTAAGACAGTGAAAGTTCCTTCTAAGCTTACTTTGATCTTACATTTTTGCTGTGGAAGCCAGGAGTGATCACCATCGCTGGGATTAAAGTCCATGGCAGGAAAAGACTCAGGTATTTACTTGTACCGTAGTCTATTCTGTGTCTAACGCAGAAGAAATCCATACTTGTGTGCCAATGTGCAGCCATGCTGCATTCTAGTAGATTTCTTTATTGCTACAGCTGGGGTACCAGGTCTGTGGGACGTGTTGATGAGACAATCTTTCCTGCTACATATTCATTAATTCTCTACAACAGACCATGGCCTTTAGCTCTTCAGAATGGAAGGTTCATCAGTCAGCTCAACATTCCCCTGGCTGTGAGTTATCCTGAAAGTTACTGAAGGTATGATAATCACGAACATGTAATGCTGTACGGTTAACAAACAAACATATAGGAATTGCACATTTAACTCAGAAAAACTCTTCTTGTTACTCTTCCCCTAGAAAATGCTGGATATTTTTCTGGTGTCCTGTTCCCTGAAATGAGCCACTCTGAAGCCAAACAGAAAGACAAGCAAATAGAAGTCTGTACTGATTCTAGTGTTGGTACTGAAGAAACCATCTAAATAGCCTTATTTTCAATATTCAACCAGGATAAACAATTAAAAACTTCTCCGTCATTTGTTTCTTTCTCAATATCTAATTCATAATAATTTAGGTGGGCCTGCTTTATCAAGGGAGTTGGACTAGATGATCTTTAGAAGTCCCTTCCAAGTCCTACCATTCTGTGATGCTGTCATTCTGCAATAAAAAGGCCTGAAAACAGTAAAAGGATCATTTTGTCAGGGTCCTTAAGGGATGATGCATGTTCAAGTACTTCCACCTTCCACACTGGGAGCTGTGATAGAGGAAAGAGCTGTTCTGTGGTGCTTTTGTGCCTTGGCTGCCTCCTGTTTCCCTCTGCTTTGCTCCATCCTCCTGTATGTTCACTGTGACTTTGTCAGCAGCTTAAGTGGTAAAGAGTTTGGCATGCTTCAGGAAAGAGACTCTGCTCCTCCACTGACACCACTTTCCATGGTCACAAGTTCATGAGCATTGCTAGAGCTTCAGGCTCAGAACATAACATCCATGGGACTTAAAAACAATTTCCCCTGTCTGCATCTGCTGGCTGCTCCCACTCATTGATTTATGCTTGTGATGCTTAGAGCTGCAACATAAATCTGGTTATGTAATAGAAACTTGATAACAGAGAAAGTCAATAGGGAAGGGCAATAGAGCTGAAATTACACACTGGCATTACTTTTTATTAACCCTTTAACAGTTCACCTTGGCTGCTTCTTACAGACAAGTTACTTGAGTTTAGAGAGGATTTTCTTGCTAATTAGAGCAGCACCAGATGGACCACTCTTCCCTCTGTCTTGATGGAGCTAAACAGAATAATTTTCTAGAAATATCACCCTTTTGAAACAAAAAAACTCTTTATATCTTTGCTTCAGTTAATTATCTAATGAAAAAATCCAGTTCTTTCACTTCAGGCAGAATATCCATATATAGATAATTTAAAAAAAGTATATATATATATATATAAAATATAAAAATATATAAATATAGTAAGTTATTTAAACAAACCAAGATATTTAATATCATCAGAGCTTTTCCAACTTGGGTAGGTTTTGTGAAGAAAACTTCTTTGTCAGTTTATTTGCTTGTTTGAATTTTGTGGCACTTGGTTAATTTCTTAGCCACAGTTTCACAGCTGTACTCCAGGATCTGTGAAAGCAGGTTTGGCAGGTCCACAGAAGAACTTCTGACAGCTACAGCCTGCATCATTCCTCATTTTTAGCAATAAAGAAAGCTTAAGGTTGTATTTCTTTAAACCAATCATACATGAAAGTTCCACTTTATTTTCTTATAGTCTGATTATTAGAAACCCCTTTGTTATTAGAAGCTCATTTATCACCAATCTTTATATTCATGGCTTCATTATTTGAGGTCCTGATGGTGATACAATTTCAGGTTTTTTTTTTTTTGACTGAAGCTTGGGGATTTACATACTTGATATATGAGATTTAGGGAGAAACATGGAGATGAATACAAGTAAAACCATTATCTCTTCTTCAAGGTGAGCTTTGCTTCTCATAAGTAAAATACATTTGACTTTATATGCATATATTCTTTATAAAATTTTGGTAATAATATAATCCTTTGGTTACTCAGTATAAGATGACTTGACTCATCAGTTACTGAAAGATACTTGACATTAACAGAGTTGACATATAGCAATATTTCATTAGTGTCCCAAGAGCAGTATTATGAACTATGAAGCTAACACTTCATAGTCAACACAAAAAAAACCCGCAAACTGTTTGGAAACCATTATTTGAAGACTGGAAGAACCCTAAAATATTCCACTTTGTCCAGGTGCTCCTGAAGTTGCTTAGCAACTACCTCCTTAATCACCTTCTCCAAAAAGGGAGGTTTGTCAGTTTGTCAGTGGATAACAATTAGACGATTTCTTGAAGAGGGTCAAGACCTCAGCATACTGTAGCCAGGATGTCATTTTGCCCTTCAAAAAGAGGTGTTAATGTAATGTCCATCCACTGGGAAAGCACTTCCTCACCGACTTGCATAAGTCCTGTGATTTCCTCACTGATCTTCTTTGTCTGTGTCCAGGACAAGGCACTGTCAATATCAGCCCTGGATGTGCACATGACCTCTTATTCTGAAATTCTTTGTTGGTGGTTGACAGCTTCAGATATAAATGAACTTGCCAGTCAAAAACTTGAAGATGAATTTGGTAGTTGAAAGAAGAGGAACCGACAGGGAACTCTACACACTAATTTTGCTAAGTTGCTTTTAATTGTGTGCATCACAGACATCACTATTCAGACAAGATTTGGGGCTAAAAGAATTGTAGTGAAGTACATAAGGAAAAGGTGATTATTTGAGGGCTTAGCACTTTGGGAAGGAGTTTCCTGTTACCACAAGAAATTCCAAACTGTAATTTTACCAGGGAAAATACAAATACAGACTTTGTTCCCATCAATATGAAAAAAATATTGAAGATCTCTTTAATAGTTGGAGAAATCTGAAGCAAAAGGGATACTGAATTCTTTGGTCTTATCTGTCCCACTGAGCACAGAAAAATCCTTCCATTCTGCAACAGTTAAGCATTTTCCTTGTCTAGTCTTTTACTACTAACGCACATGCTCTTCTTGTGTGCCTATCAGGTCTCAAGTCCAACTGAGCGTTAGCTTCCCTGACACCTCTCTACATGTCCAGGCAAAGTTTCTGAATTCCTCCAACGCGCTATGTCCTTCTTTAACACCTCTTGCCTTTTTGCAATACATCTCCCAAGACATGGACAAACCTTATCAGGCCTTATCAGAGACACCAAGATGGTCTGATAAGATTAATTTTAGCAATATGTGTCTGTTCATTAAAGAGTCTTCTAAAAATTATTCTTGCTGTTGCTTGTATGCTTGTTTGATTTTATACAGTTACCTTTATACGTAATTAATTGATTCCTTTCAGTTTTGTAAAAATAGCTGGCCCTAGCAATATGTTATCTGTTATGATATTTTTCTGTCATGACATGTTCAGTCTTGCAGTTGTACATATGTACATACTGTGACTGTTATTCTTCATTCCTTTATATCTTTTTCTATTTTGTGAAAAATCTGGCTTTTTTTTAATAAGCAGATTTTAGTTAATGATGTATTTTCTTTATTCCATTTCTTCTTAAGATAGCACAAAAACTTTAAAAAAAAAACTTATTTATGTATTTATTAATAAAAAATAACATTTATTTCTGAACCACTCATAACGTTTGGTGTTTTAAATATAGAATGAAATTGTCTGTGTTTACATGTATACTGTAAAGGTAATCAGAATTTTACCAACAGACTTCCAGATTTAACAGCAGCACTTGCTGGTTTACTTGAGGCCCTAAACTTTCATATTTTTCTCATGTTGCAATTATATTTATACATTATCTCTCTCTAACAGCCTTTAACTTTTCATTTTGTGTTGATAAATACATATTTGCAAAATACTTTTTGTGATCTAGGTGAGAAATATATTTTACATTGAGTAGTATTATAGTACAAACTAAGATATTTTTAACTGTGCGAGGTAAAGTCTTAGTCTGACAAAAAATAAGCAAAATGTGCTTTTCCAAATTGGATCTGCTTGCACTGTTTAAACTTAACATGTCTCTTTTTTTCTGCTACATCAAGCCTAGAAAATAATAAAAATATCCAACAGATTTAAAAATGCTGGTTTTTATTGTAAAATACTCCTCACATTTAAATTTCCACTTTCCCAGGTAAATGACTGATCTAATCTCAAACATACATAAAACTGAAAGTTTCAAAATAGACCTGCAAGATACTCTATCATTATTTTTTGCTATTACAACCTCCTCCTTTCCTCATTCCTGACTGTAAAACCCCTTGAAGCAGATAAACACTGGCAAGAGGATTAATCTCCTCTGTTTGAGGAGAAAGGTTGCTCTGTGGTAAAGTCAGAGTCTACAGCTGGAGCTCTGAGAAGCCTGGCCTGAAATGCAATCAAAAGCCTTGACAGTTATTTCACAAGGGTACTTCTATAACCTCGGTCAGAATCATGAGTCTAAAAATATCTGAAAAGCAATAATGTTTACTGAAGGAGAAAAAAAAAGGGAGGGAGAAATGTTTCAATGCTTTGTGTGATTTCGTATATAATTGTTTACATTCCATTAAAAAGCCCTCTATATGCATTGGTGTATCACTGCACAACATTAATTTAATTAATGTGTACAATTAAATGTAATCAAAATGCCAGTTCAATTAATCAACAGAAGGAATGTTATGTACTCTAGTCAAAATTCTTTATAGAAAAAGTTTATTGTTGTTGATGTTATTTGGGATATTTGGAATGGAGGTTGATTTTGTAGTTTTATGAAGTAAGAGATTTTATTGTGTGAAAATTGTTTTAAGTCTCTTTTTTTTCCTATTTTGTTATATTTTCTGGTATCTGGAAATGCTGTATTCCTTTGTTTGGGACTTTTGAAAAAATATTTTCTGCTTGGGAAAGATTATGACAAGATCTTATGACGGAAAGAGGCTTAGAGCAGAAAAGCAAACACTGCAAAGGTTTTAACTACAAGCTAATTATTAAGAACATATTTAAAGGAACCAACTACACATGTGTCTCAATTTATTCTCACCTTTACAAGTACTGAAGACCTTTTACGTACATTGCCAGGATTGTAACAGTAAGCTGTAGCTGACACAGCTTTCTGGGTGTAAGAATTTATGACTAGTTAAGAGAAAAATAAGTGGGGAAGGGGAGATGGACATTCATCATCTACTCAACATTACCGGAAAAAATACACACAGCTACTTTCCTCTGCATCTTTCCTCCACTCAGTGTTCCCCTTAAAAAGGCCAATAATATCTTCTTTTTTCTGGGATTTGGTGTGGTATCCAGCACCTACTGGAGACAGAGGAGTCTCCTACAAATTACCACAGCCTTGTGCAAATTCAAGTAGTTTGTAGAATGTGTTGTGGGAGATCTTCTGTGTTGTGGTGAGCTGAATCTGTCTTTTTTGCTTTTGGATTACTTAGCACTGTATCAGGAACACATCTATCACGAAGAATGCTTACCTGAATAAGGATTATCTACTGATTCCTACTAGGCAGACCATGAAACCTTAAAATGCCAGGCTCCTGAGAGAAGGGAGAGTTCCCATTTTAAACTTCAACATTTGGAGGTGTCTATAGTGCATGAGCTCACGTGCTGAAGCTCTCATTCCACAGAGGTACTTGGGGGCTCTGCACGGCTGAAGGAGGAAGATGAGGTAAAAGCCTTCAGAGTCATTTCTGGAGTCATCTTTTCCTTTGTATTGACTTAATTTGCAAATATCTACAATAGATGCTATGTTCTGCCTTGTTGAGATTACTCATTCACTGGGGCATTTAGCTTAAGCTCCTACCATTAAATACATTATAGTCTTGAATCACCTAGTCTTAGACATTTTATTTTGGAGATGGATTTTTCTTAAAGTTTAGGAACTAGTACTTAGTACACTACAAACAGTTTGGTTTTCTTCATTCTGGTCTTCATTAACCCTATTAGTAGGCAGAAGCTTCAAGAGATAATGTTTCATTATAATAATCTAATCAAGACATACATAAAACTCTTCAGGCTAAAAGCGTTAAATCTGTCTTTTGTTATCCAAGACTTTCTTAGTATGAGATACTGTATTCAGTTTTGTTAACAATTGTAAGGGATTTTGTTGCGTAACATGTTTGCCAGTAATCATTAATAATAGATCATAGTTTTTATTATGAACATGGTAATATTTTTCAAGTTAGTATTAACTCCCAGGAAACACTGGGAGTATTGTAATAGCACAATTACATTGGTACACATTTTGTAATGAGCACCTCTGAAACTTTTGAGATCTTATATTTTCTATTGCATTAGTGTTTTACTTAATTTGTGGAAAAGCAGTATATTATAATTATCTGATAATTATCTCTCTCACAGAGAAAATCGTATCTTGGAACATATGTCCCTTATATTTTGTTCAAATTTAAGACTCACTAAAAGCACTGCTTTCATATAAATTTGAGAGTTACTTTTGAGGTACAAGTTACTTTGTGGTACCCTAGAGTAAAAATTATCAGTGGATCAGTTAATTTTTATTAAATGTTTGAATATTGAGACTATGTGTTTCTTACATAAAAAGAATATGCACATAATCAGACACCATTGAGTAAATGACTGACAGCCTCTGAATGCAAAATGTCTGTCCTCTTGTGACTTTTTATGTGTTCATAGGCTTATTCAAAGGAACATTCAACAGCACGATTAACTTTATATGTGTCTGCAATTTGGTGAAGTTAATGAAATCAAATATGGATGAAAATTCACTGTGTTCAAGCACACAAAACTTAATGAAATGTTGAGGGAAGTTATTACTGACTTACTGGAAGCAGTATATTGGACCTAAAGTGCAAAAGTAGCTAAATAAAAAGGCAAGTTAAATAAAGTTCAAAAATAAGGTGAAAAAAGAGAGAAGATAGGCTAATGTTGTAGACATAATGAAAAGGCAACAAAGACCAACCCACATTGTGCTTCTCCCTTTAAAATTCCTCAACTCTGCATAGCAGAAGTATGTGCTCCACACCATCTGCCAGCTGTGAACAGAAAGAAAATCACACATACAGGTACTGTAAAGTACAATCTAATTAGTGTACTAAAGCTTAATATATTTGAGATTTTTTTTGTAAATATAAAAACAATTATAATGGAACAAATCTATTCCTATGACAATATAATGAAGAGGCTTATGCTTCTGTAATGAAATGTTTCATTATCCTGCATCATTCCTTCCTGAATATATTATATAGTCTCATATACAGCAATTAAAATGATAATATACAGGAGCAGACACACAGAATCTGAATCACTTCAAACTATTGAGCAGACTACCATTTACTGACTTTTTCATGGTTCTAGCACTCTGAAGTGACTTTCTTGAACTTTGTGACTTCATAAAAGACTCTTTCAAAAATAATAAGTAGCAAAATCTTCTCAGTACATCCAGCAGTAATTGTTTCTTCAAATTAAAGGAAAAGATATTTAGCATATCCCTTACATGTATAAATAAAAGTATCATTTTTCCATCATTTAGACTATCCACTCTACAGTCTTGAGGATAGAGCTGCAAAGCCACTACAGTGATGCAGAATAGCTATGGAAGACGATTTTTTTTTACACAACTTTCAGGCACAAAAACACTGTTTTGAAGAGTAAGCTTCTTTCCCTTGGCTGTTCAGGAGCCAGCCAACACGGTCTTCAAGGAGGAAGGCCATGCCTAAGCAGGATTCAGTCTCCACATTATGCACCTCAATCCACTCATTCTTTTAGGACATCAGTGGAAAAAACAGTTCTCCTTTTTTGTGGTGGTCCAGTGCAGTGTTTCTGAAACTTTTTGAGAAGGTTACCTTCCCCTGAACATTTGTGTTATCCTTTCAGTTTCTTAAGGGAGGCAAATTACTGTAGGACAATAGAAACATAGAATCATAATCATAGAATGATAGGGTTGTATCATAGAATCATTTTGGTCGGAAAAGACCTTTAAGACCATCAAATCCAACCACTAACCTAACATTGCCAAGTCCACCACTAAACCATGTCCCTCATCACCACATCTATGCATCTTTTGTATATCTATCTCTAGGGCTGGTGACTCCACCACCTCCCTGGGCAGCCCATTCCGATGCTTAACAGCCCTCTCAGTAAAACTTCTTCCTAATCTCCAATCTAAACCTCCCCTGGTGCAACTTGAGACAATTTCCTTTATCATTCACTACTGGAGAGAAGAGATTGATCCCCACCTCATCACAACCTCCTTTCAGGTAGTTGTAGAGAATGATCATCTGTCCTATCAATCTTCTCCAGACTTAACAACTCCCGTTCCCTCAACTGCGCCTCATAAGAGTTTTACTCCTGATCTTTCACCATCTTTGTTGCCCATCTCTAAATTAATCTTAGCCTCTTGTTTTAGGTGAAATGTACACTTACGTCAATTAAAGATAGCTAGTGACAATCACACTGTCTATGTCTCAGATAGAAACAGCATCAGAAAAATACTTGCACTCAACAACCTTAAAGATCTTTTCTAATCTAAATGATTCTATAAGTGAGAAGGATCACAGGTCTGATGTCTGGTGGTTAGGTCTTCAGCCAGACCAACGCATACCTTAGTTTCTCTTAGGTGTTCTGTTTTATTTACAAGGAAAATGTATAAACACTCCAAGGATTCACAACCAGAAACATATCCCACACTATGGACATGTTGTAAAACTAGTAACAAATATTCCTAGCAGAAAGCCCTTCCAATGGAGTATTCCTTGATCCCAAGAGAAGAGTGACAGTCCAGTTTTCTTAAGCTGATTTTTAATAACCACTTCCGAAACAGACCCAACTGCCTTTACAACAATAAAGTTTTTTGGGACTTGGAACCTAGTAATACAATTTAGACAATTTCATCAGCCCTGCTAAGGTGAAGGAGCTGCATCTGAAGTGTTGCTGCATCTGTCTTACATTACTGAAGTAAATGGTCTGGATCATTGTTTTGCATGTTCTGCTCTCTTGGTGCAAAGAGGTACAGTGTCATATCAACTGAAATGACAGAGAGCACACATTGAGTACTACTCCTTGTTGAAACAGTTGCTTTGGAATGTAATCCTGTCTGCTTGAGGAGTCATAGTAACACAGCAGTACAAAACATGAGGTATTTTAAAGAACACTCACTACTGCAGGTAATGCAACAGTAGGATTACCATACCTATTTGCACAAAAGACTATATGAGCAACATTCTGATTACTCCAAAAGCAACAAAGAATAATGTGTATTATAAGTCATTCCATGTATCTTATGGCTCTAGTGACCTATATGAGACAGAAGCCACTGAAAGAATAAATGAAACACATTCATAGCCATAATTAAAATAAAACACTATCATTGTTTTTTTATAGACCCAGTGCTTGTAAAGTCAGTCATTGTTCTCCCAACAGCCACCTCTGGGATATATCGTGCAGTCATACCACCTTGTTCTTGTTGAAGCATAGTGTGTTTTGCTACAGATTTATTTTCTTTGGCAAATACCCTAAACATGTGCATTTGAAAATCAATACATCATTGATGCTGTTACAGAGAATATCTATGACAACACTTGAGACTGACAAACTTTTCAGCCTCTGATACCTGCCAGCTGATTTAGAACAAAACAGATTCTCCATAAATTATTTATATTACCTCAATATTAAACACTGAAAATCAATTTTCTGGGAAATTTTCCTTCCAAAGTAGAAAATAATTTTAAAAACTTTAGTAAATTCCTTGTCATTGAACTCTAGGGAAATATCTTTTTTAACTCTTTGCAAGTGTATGTTATCAATGATAAGACTAGTTTGCTGAGAAATGGTTTTAGCATGCTACTTGACATTAAAAACTTTCCCTAGAGAACTGTTGGACACAGAGGCAGGGAAAGAAAGAAGTGTTGTAGAAATATATGTAGAGAGGGCATTTTCTCATTGCCAAATTGGGCAAAGCTGAAAAAGTAGCTTTGAGCATCTCACAGTATTAGGAGCCGTGGGACAACAGGACAGGGACAGTGAGACAAAAATAGAACTGAGAGAGGGAACATAGGGATTTGAATGACTTTGATGAGAGGTGTCTGGGAAGGACACAAGGTGAGGTCATGTAGAGTGGTGGGAAGACACAGGTATTGGAAAGCCAAGTCCAGGTCACCATGAAGGTTTTCTCTCCATGAAGTGCATGTTTTCCATGTTGACAGTTCCCTCCTACTGTCAGATCTATTACCACACCCACTGTCTTAACACTACATGCAAACAACACTGTATATATGCACAATCCTGTGAATTTGCTGAGAGGGCAGTTCTTCTCCTACAGTCTTTTGTAAGCTCTACCTAAGGAAGATCTTTTTTTCCTAAAAGGTATAAAAACCTGTTTACAACAACAACAAAATCAAAGTTTATTCCAAGGAAATTATCAGGACATAGTGTTCTTCAGAAGGCTTTTGACATGTATTACTCTACAGAATACTAGTGAAAAAGTCTCCATGCATTCTGCAAATACAAAAAAAAAAAAAAGGTCATTAATATCCATTTTCTGAAGAAAAAATAATTGAATCTTTCAGAAAAAAAAAAACCTAAAAATGAGGTTTTGTTGTTAGTTCTGTTGTGTTTGTGGAATTTGGTATAGATCAAGAAGAACAAGTTGGTTTACTTTTTTCAAGGTTTAGCTACATATGGGTCATTTGAAAAAATGAGTACAAAATGTTCATGATATTAAAATGCGCTGCCTGTGTACGAATAGGTCAAACTATCTTAGTATGTTGAAAGCAAGAGTTAGGTTTGTTGGAGAGTAAAAGTAAAAAGAAAACAAAAGCAGAATAGACAGGACTCTGAGCCCTTCTAAAAATTAACAGGGCTGTAATATACAGCTTGTTTTAGTGCAGGGTGAAGGAAGATAAGATAATGGTTAGGAAGAGTGATCACAAGGCTTTTGTGGAAATGAGGTACACCAAAGCACGTTAGAAAGAAGAGATCCAGAACATAATAAACCTGTTTCTTAGTTTCTCCCATTCCCCTCTAAATGAAACCAGTGCATAAAGTCTCATCTCACTGCCACTGTGGCTTGAACACTTTCCAATCTTTGATATGTTCCAAATTATTATAAATTCAGCTTCCCATATAAAAGTCGAAGCACTGTAACATGATTTTTGTGTGAGACTGAAAGCAGACATGACTACATCCCAGCTGGTGGAAATGTGGTAATGAATTTCAAATCAATTTCAAACATTTGTTAAACTCCTCCTGAACAGTTTTACTTGCTACCAGTAAAATATAGATGCCATAACTGAGCACTCATACTGAAGATTTTAATTACACTTAGACTGAAAATAGAGTACAATATTGAAATAGTCTGTCTTCTGTTCCACTAGCCTGCTGCCCTTAAAATTTCAGAGGAAATTTTCTGTTTTTTTTTATTTTTCTATTTCTCACTTAATTTAGTATTATAATCTACAGTTTCACAGTGGTCATTGAAACCAGTCTGATTTATATCTGATGATTTGTTTCAGAGCTTAAAGATTTAAGTTGTGTATATTATAAAAACTCATTAGTTTTTATTTTAGAAATCTCTAAGTAGATTTCTCAGAAAGATAGATGTCACCAAATCTATATTCATAGATTCATACACTGCACTTGTCTGTCTACTGACTCATATTAGCAAAAAGATTAAATAAACATGTGATATTGAGACAACAGAAACTGTTCAGCAGAAAAGGACCTGCCTTACCAGCTCAGTTTTTAAGAGTGGGCCAGGAATTCATGTCCTTTCACTTCAGTAGAATTAAGCTAGTTCTTCCTAAAGGAGATTTTGCCTCTCCATAGTCAGGACAAAGTAGCTTTCTTTGTAGTTTGAAATTATAACAAGTTTAGTTACATACAAAGTATGAGAGCTGAAACATTTTGACATATCCTATTTTCACTTGACCATTTAGGTTTTTCACTTCTTTCCTCATTGTTCTGAAATGAAGGACACTCTACTCAACATCCATCAGCATGGGAAGAATGGGAAATTCAGTAATGTATATTCTATATTTGGAAGTCAAATAGCTGCCAATAAGTGCAGAAAAGATTTTGCTTTTCATTGCTTCCATCTACTGGTTTCCTTTTGTGTTGAGCTGGCAAGACAAGCAGATTCTCATCATGTGGAACTTGTAAGAGTCTGTTTAACAAGGAAACAGTAGTTTCTGTTTTGCTTCATAACTTACTGTATTTTGTCTATGAAGTTAATATACAGCAAAATGTAAAGAAATTACTGTACTATAGTAATTACTGTACAGGTACTGTTACTATAGAGTACTATAAACTGTATTATAATGTACTATATTTGAGTACAATCTTTAAAAAATATATGTATTTGAATTTAAGACATTAATTAGTTTATTAGCTTTAGGCATCCAGGTCTGAGATAATGTGTCACTTTCTAACAGTTACAAAAAGTATTTTACTGAACAATCAAAAATGCTAACACTCCAGTGAAATCCAACGATTTATTTAAATAATTTGTTGATAGGTCCAAACCATTTCCATGTGAATAATTTTCTTTTGCATTGCAATGTAGATAATCAACCGTTTTCAAATGTTATTTTTTAGAAGTTTGCAAAATCATTCTTTAGTTTTAAAAAATCCGTTCTTTTGAGGCTGTGCAATGGCTTCAATATGTAGATATTTGTGTGATAGAGGTATTCTCTTTAGATGAAGCTTATAAAAATTGAATGTCTGAATATCAATTGGATGTGATGTCTATCCATATACAGCAAGATTAGTTACTCTATAAATTAGGCACTCTGGGATACCTCTCCTCCATCCATTTATGCATTAATCTCATAAAGAAGAAAAGCTGATTCTAAATCACCCACATTTTTTGAAAAATAGTTTGGAACATGCAAGATGCAGTGGATTTAACTTAACCATAAATGTTAATAACACAGATGTCTACATCTGAGATCGTCATCTTATATCCCATCTCACGTAATGGGAGGTAAATATTTTTGGATTAAGAACTCATTTTACCTATTTTAGATACTTACTTTAAGGGGAAAGGATTTTTTCTGAATAATGCCACTTTCTCTTTATTACCTGTAGAGAGGTTATAAACAACTAGCTCTGATGTAAACATCTATCCTTCAAGAATCTGAATTCAGAGTAGTACATCCCATCCAGAAGCAAGATGTTCCCTGTTACATCTTCTGTTGTTGCCAATAGCAATGACAAAAAACCAATCATGAGTTCCTTTTAAAATGTTTGGAATTTGAGAAGTCAGCACAATAAATAGTCATTGCTACATTTACAATGAAAGATGATGGTAGTTTTTCAGCAAGCTCTGTTTTCACAGTGTCATAAAAGCATGCTATTGTCTTGAGAGCTGAGCACTTTGAAGAAAGCTGTAAAACACAGCAGAGCAAGGACAATGTTTAGACATATTACATAAATTCATCAACTGACCTAAAGAAGTTTCACAACTTAAAATTAGGATAACATATGAGATTTTCTTCTCTTTTCATTAATGATAAACAAATTTAATTGCCAACAATTAAGTTACATTCACTATTATAATGCTATAAGAAACAAACAAGCAAACAAAAGAATGGAATAAAAAAGTCCTTGAAGAAATTTTGGAAAGATATCAATAAGCCTATACATACCTCTCACTCTTTCCACAAATATTTATATTTAATGTAATTATATCCATGATCTTGGCCGGTTGTTCACCCCAGCCTCATCTGAGCTAATTATGTTGATAGATGGGTCTAAACTAAACAAAGAGACAATATACCTTAGTGTACAGGTGTACCAAAAATCATTCACATAGGACTGGTCATCTTCAAACTACTTTGTATTGCAGTATCCATAATATCTTGCCTCATTATAACAGGAAAACACATCATTCTCAAAAGTTCACAAGATGAACTTGCCTTTTAACAGGCTGTGATGGGGAGAGACTAACCCTGACAGTCTGAACAACAGACACTGATCATTATGCCATGGCAAAACTCTTCCTGGATCCTCAGAACTCCAGAGGGACATTACCACAACTCAAGAAGGCTGATATGAATATTTAATCTCTCTAAAATTGGATGATTATGCAGATACTGTGCATCTGGGAGAATTGTTCCCCCAGGGCCTTATAAAAATAAATACTACGTCTAAACTGTAACAGCCAAAATGCAGGGGGTGAATTCTCTCTTTGCTACTTACTTGTATCTCAAGTTGGCTTGTCCTGATGTGCCACTGAAACAAACGGGCCTTCTCTGAAAAACAATTGCCAAGCCACATGCACTGTCTGCAAGGGATGAAGGGACTCATCACTAGCATCTGAGGTGTTCTTCCAAGTCATCTACTACTGTATGGTTGATGGGTTTGATGATACGGAGTTAAATAGTTTATAGGTTTTCTTTTTAGTGTGTGATATATTAGTGTCTCACATTTTAATGAATTCCATAAATAAAAGATTATGAAATGTCAATGTTTTGTGAACTACATGCAGTTAGTTTCATCTTGAAATCTGGCTACATAATGTTGTAACCAACTTTTTTTACCCTGTCTTCTGTGTTGATATTCTTGGAATTATTAGTTAAACAACAATAGATCACTTTCATTACCAAAAATAATATATTGAGCTAGCATCGTTCTGGTTTTTATACTTTCACCTCAGCTTCATTAGTCACACTGAGAGCAATTGATCTGTTCTAGATAACGGAGACCTGTCTTCATGTGGGAGGAGATTTGTTGTTCTAGCTAAGGCCTTTGGCACACTTCACCGTAATGCTCTAACATAGTATCTAAAGTGGGGATATAAGACTCTGTGCCTGTCACCTGGTCTTCTCCACAGCGTTTGGTAACAGACTTCAGAAAAGTTATTCTGGAGGAAAGAAGAACTGAGATCTAGACAAATCTGCATCAGGAGGATTTTAACAGCATCATTTAAATGGGTGTAAACTGTCATGGAAGTGACCATTTTTGTGTAATTTTGGATTAAAAAAAATAATGAAACATTCATTAGGGATTATGATTCTGTCAGGAATAAACAGCAGCTTGATGAGCTTCTACAACTGCTGTTCATGCACATGCCCTGAGGAAAAACAGCAAATTAATAGCTTATTTGCTTTTCTTAGTAAGAGAGAAGCTGATGCTTGTAGGAGAGTAATTCAGTCAGAGAAATTTCTAATATATATGTAATTTCTTGCTTATTTTCAGAGAAAAAAAAAGTCTTTTTACTTCAGGTACACTTTTTTTTTTTTTTTGCAAGACATAAAACCATCCACTGCAAAGAGGCTGCTCCTGGTGGCAGAAGATCTTAATCCCATTAAAAAAAAAAATATCTGTGCTGTAGAGGTATTCAGCATATTGCCATGGAAAGGGTAGAAAGCTTGAATAATTTTCTTTTCTCCTCAGGTGGCTGGACTGGAGCACAGTGTCACACTGCTGATCAAAAGCAGAGTATTTGTTGTTTAATATCTCTGCACCCTCCCTAGTAAAAGAAGCAAAGGTCACAGAGCAGAGGGGCTACCCTATCTACCATCCCAGCCCAGCAACTAAGCCTCTAGCAAACACATTAGTGTTTAATTTGTCATCCTTGATGGTATGGCACCAGTGCTTGTTGTCTCACCACTCCCTGCAAGCAGTCAGTGGGGCTTTGTGTAGGCAGCAGAGCAAGGAGGAGATGTACCAGCCAGGAAATGCATTAGCACTGGGGCTGGGTGCCCTTTACTTTGAGCTTGCACACTGGATTTTTACACACAGCTTGAGAGGCAGTTGGGAAGGGATGAGAAGGCAGCATGAGTGGCAGTCACTGTTCTCCAAACAACTCCCCTTCTCCTCTACTCTCACAACCACTGTTCTCCAAACATCTCCCCCTCTCCTCTACCCTCACCTTCATCCTCCACCGCTTTGCAAACAAAGTGTTTTGATTGCTTGGATGACAGCACAGGAATTTGCCTTTTCAAAAGCACTGCATATATTTATATGACCTAAGTGCTGTACCCAGAAGCACCTTTAGAAATCATCACAAGCAATGCAAGCTGTAGCAGTGACTGGCTGCATTTTGAACCAGAGTTTCTAATGAACACATAAAACACAAAGACAAGCCTGCACATTAGTCCAACAGCATGATGGGCAACAGTCAGTAAAAAATGATTTAACACATTGGTAGAATAATTTCAATTGCTTTTGGTTATGTTTGATTCCCTCCAGCCTCTCTGTTTACAAAGTCTTATGTTTACAAAACTGTCTCAAATATACCATTTAAATTCATTGCATAATGCACAAAAATCAATTTTCTTGTTCTGCAGCCAAAGGGCAAGAGAACTATGTTTTTGTGCACTACAGCATCATTTCAAACTGGCCCATTTATGACAGGTTTTCAAATGTACATTATACCAAGTTAGATGAAAGGCACTACGGAGTGATTGCATACATTAAAGGTATCTGGGGAGGTGGTCAACATAGCTCTCCAAAAAAGAAAAAAGATGTCTGTGAAGCATGAAGGCAGATGAAGCAATATGTGTGCTGCAGAACTGCTCAGTTTAAAATAGAAAACTCAAAATTAAAAAATATTTTAAAAAATTATTTTCCTGTAATTGCATATGATTTTTAAACAGCCGGACCCAGCAAGTAAGCTAAAAAGCTAAACCATTTGCCCACCTCCTACTCCACATGAAGACCTTGTCTCAGAGGTGCTCTGTTTTTCCATTTTAAAGTTTCCCTTGCCTAGTCCCAATCCTGCTGCTCTTCTGCTCTGCCTCTTTATTCTCTTGCCAAACTTGTTTTTCATTCTTTGACCTGTTCTAAACTTGACTCCTGTCCACCCAATACTTCATCTCCAAACTCTTCCCCAGTCTTCATTTGTCCATATGAGCATTTTGATCCACCTTGCTATTCATTGCCCTGCTTGCTTTCTTAGGTCTTTGAGCAGATTCCCACTCCTGATCTGCTGAATGATCTGGAGAAAATTCCTGAGCTCTAACACTCTTATGAATACAATTTTTATAATTTCATCTATTCTGCCATACAGAGTAGGTGTCTGGGTTTAATTTATGTGCTGTCCCGAGTCTTGTTTTCAGAAGCTCTTTTCAACTTTAAGTTTTCCTTTCTTTAATCCAAGATCTTGCTGGCATCTCAAAAAGTAAAACTGGCAGTTTTATGTACAGCCTATCTGTATCTTTACCATAACTTATTCAGTTTCCAGTGTCATTCCCAAATGTCTCAGCTCAAACTCATCTCCTTGTTTTATGGTTCAAACTTCCCTCTTTACTCCTCAATCCTGACACATTATCAACCACTTCCTTTATCTATTCATTCTTCTTCCCTCATCTGTACATTGTGAAGATCTTTGTCATTGCTGTTCCTCACTCATCTCTCCTTGTCTCCTGTCCCTTTTCCCTTTCTCTCTGTCCTTACTGTGAATGGGCTCTCTCTGTCTGAAGCCACAATTTGACGATGACTTCTTTCTCATTCCCCTCTAGCCTTGATTCTAATCTACAGGTTAATTTGAGTTTGCCTTTATAAAAGTAAAAAGTTCCTTATTATCTACCTGTAAAACAGTCTTTTCCATTACGATTATCTTCAAGTCTCTTGACTTCACTCCCCAGTTCCTCTTAACTCTCTCTATGTGGAGAAAGTAACTTTTCATGTTTTTTTCTACTTAATATCATAATTATTTAATTTCATCCCTCTCTTCAATTTGTCCACATTACTGGCTGATATCGGCTTATCCTTTTTTTTTATACTGTTTTGTTCCAGACAGTGAGGTGTTAGTCATGATATTCACATTAACAGTTCTTGTATATTGCTTAGCACTCACAAACACTTCCTGGGTCCTCAGTATTTTCTCAGAAATATCTTACCTCTTCCTGAATCTAGAATATGCATGACAAAACATGAACATTTATTTTCATCTTATTCCACTTCTTTTCCTGCTTTACATTAGATTTTTGTCGAAAATTTAGTAATTTCAGCATACCTCTCACTGCTAGCTTTTCTTCTGGCCCATTCACACAAGATCCCACAAAAATGCATATACTTGCTCTTAATACAATATACGAAGCCTTCATTTTCTGTTTTTTCTCTTTGAACACCCTTTTCCATTTCTTTATTTGTTTTATACCACATATTGTGATGCCCATTAGACTGACAGAAGCAAACTGACACTTGGAGTTTAAGTATCTTTCTTCATTGAGTGGCTAAGGATAAAGGGAGATATTTAAAGTATCACCCTCTTGCAAAATAGTTAGAAGAGTTCTGGAACTAGAGGTATGATTATCAGAAACAGATGAAGATTGGATGAGAAGGATTTTAGCTTATAGAGGCATTCCAGGTTTTGTAGTATATGCATGGGTCACATTAACATCTCTAAATCTTTTCCTCCTTTCATCAGGATTCATTTTCAGCCTTTGTTCTATCACCTCTCATTTTCATTCTTTGGTTCTTGCAATCACAGATAGCTTGATAACACTCTTATTTCAAATATTGCTTACTAGCTAGTATTGTTTTCATGTAAATCTCACCTAAATTTCTTTATGAAAAAAAAGCACAGAATCTTGCCTGCTTTCTGTATCAGTGCAATAGACTGTGATGCAGCAAATTTTCCTGCAAGTAGTTAGTGATATTAGCCATGGTGTCAATCACAAGAGGTGAAATCTAGGCCACTGCAGAGCTCTCAGGATATAGCAGATACTGTCTTTGCAGGGTTGCCACATAGATTTGAATGCATAAAGATAGGCACTTAGGAGAATGTAGGCAACACTGAACAGCAAGTTTAGGGTTGTAAAGCATTGAGTAGCTGTGGACAGTAGGCTGGAATATTGTCTGGAACTTCAGTGAGTTGTTTCAGTCCTACTATAAGTGAGAGGAGAGAGTAGATTGACCTACATGAGTCTTTCATCCTAACTTTTATTGCTTTGTTTAAATTATAGAATCACAGAATGGTTTGGGTTGGAAGAAACCTTAAAGATCATCTAGTTCCAACCCCGCTGCCATGGGCAGGATGCCTTCCACTAACACCAGGTTGCTCAAAGCCGCATCCAACCTGGCCTTGGCATATAGGCATACAGCATCCAAGATCTCTGGGCAATATCTTGCAGTGCCTCCCCACCGTCACAGGGAAGAATTTCCCCATATCTAATTTAGATCTACCCTTTTTCAGTTTGAAGCTGTTACCCTTCATCTTATTACTACGTGTCCTTGTGTCCTTTCTAGCCCCTTTAGGAAATGGAAGACTCCCATAAGCTCTCCCCAGATACTTCTGTTCTCCAGGCTGAACAACCCCAAGTCTCTCAGCTTGTCTAAGAGAAGTGTTCCAGCTCTCTGATTGTCCTACTATCCCTTCTCTGGACTTGCTCCAACAGGTCCATGTTCTTACGCTGAGGGCCCCAGGGCTGGATGCAGTACTCATGAGAGCAGAGTAGAGGGGGAGAATCACCTCCATCGACCCACTTGCCACACTTCATTTGATGTAGGCTAGCTTTCAGATCTGAAAGTGCATACTGATGGATTATATTCAGTTGTAAATACTCATGTTACCTCTAAATCTCCATTTGTTTTTTCCTCCACTAAATTAGCTGTCTGTTGTGAGTCCTGTCCTAGGTTCTGATCATCAGGGGAAATCACACTAACATTCAAATTCTGCAAGTGGATGTCTTAACCCTAAAGCCCAACACTAAAGCCATGATCCTACAGGCTGCTTATTCCCACTGATTCACTTGAGCACTAGACAAATAGAAATCAGTGAAATACTTTCTGATATTGACTGTACACTGGAAGAAAATAAATTGGCATATATGGGTCTTTTATGCCTGCTTAATTCTTTGTAAAGGAGATATCACCATATCTTTGACCATCAGAATGTAAGCTGGTGTCAACATACCCTATTCAGATCACATTCAAAGCCCATTCTATGAATTACTCTACTGTAAGAATATATAGTCGTTTAAGATGCTGATCACAGCATGTGGTCACTGTATATACTGATTTTATTCTATGACTGTTTTAATAAAAAGAAAACCTGTGCTAATAGCTGACTTAATTGATACTCTTATTGCAATTTAATGGTTTTATTGGTCTTAGAAGCCCAATAATGTGCATAATTTTTATTATATCATTTGGGAGGTCTTAGGCTATTGTATGATAGGGAACATGCTATATTCAATAGTGAATAAGGTCTGGTGGTATATTACACCCAGACGCAGTTAAAACAAGTTTACATACTAGGACATCTAAACTATGAAGATAGTAAAACCTCTGCTTTGAAACTCTGGTGACTTAATTAACAGATTCCAATTTTGCCCTGCTGTTTCAAAATGAAAGCATTTTTATCCTAATAGAATTTCTTGCCCACAATAACTAATAATCTAAACTTCCTGCTAGTCTTGCATAGATAGCAATCTAGCCTTTCAGTTGGCATTTGGAGGATAGGGACATCTCATGCTTATAAGTGGTTTGTGTTTTTTTAAAATATTAATCTTTTTGGAAGGACTGCATAGCTTGCCAGTGGGATATTGAAGGAGGTTTTGGACAGATTTTTTGTAATTGTTCCTGTGCAGGATTTGTGTTTCATTCTCCCCCACAATTTCTTTGAGCTTAACAAAAAACAGAGTTTAGAAGATTTGTTTGGTGTTTAACTTGATTATTTAAATAAGAGATAAGCAATTGACATTATAGTAGCTAGGCAATAATTTCCTGGGGTCAGGGTCTCTCTTGCCCAGCAGACACTCGTGTTGTTAATGGAGCTGAACATGTACACACACATTTTTAGAAGGCAATGTTAAACACTCCACATTTATTTTACAGTGCAAATACTTACATGACAAAACACAGACAGAATTCAGGAGTCAGTCTGAAGACTTAAAAAAAAGAGCTAGAAGAACAAAGAGGTTTAACTACCTAACCATTACTTTTCCCTCCTGAGCTCAGACTTTAGAACTGTGAAACCTTGCTTAACCATCATAACCATATTTAGCCATCACCTAATCCTAGAGAGGTGGTGTCTGGACATCAATATTTTTCTCAGCTTTTCTGTAGTGAACGAGATGAGCTTTCCTTTTAGAATCACAATATATCTCAATAGTTGTATGGGGAGTTCAGGTACAGATGTCTATCAAACAAAAACTAATTCTAAGATCTCTTAAATAGGCATTGCCCAGACAGATTCCTTGTTCAGGTGGATGAGTATCTGTGGCAGTATTTTTAGGAGTCAAACCGTGACTGCTAAAGTGAACTTGCAGGGTATAATGGGAACTTATGAAAAAGACCAGATAATTATATCACTTCGTGATATAATGACATTTTTTCAGTTCTGATGGATGCCTCTGGTTGCTTTTTAGCTACCCTTTAATCAACACAAAAGTGTACTTTGCCTCACTTTTCTTGATTGGATTGACTTCTGCAGCTGACACTGAGTGAAAAGTCAAAGTTTTGCAGATGTTGAATACTATTAGTGAGCCAAAGCACTGCTGAATCCCAGGGCTGAAAGTCTGCCACCCCACACTACAGTCACCTCTTCAACCACAACAGTAAGCCTAACTGAAGGATTTATTACTTGTGCCTGGGGTCTCAGTATTGCTCTTTCCCTATATCCCTCCCCTGCTCTCAGGGCAGGAACAGCTTAGCCCTATTTACTGCTGGATATAAAACTTATAAGTTTTTGGTTAGTTCCGAAGGCAATTTTTACATTTTTTGGCACCTATATTTTTTAGACCAAGATTTGTGGTTTTTTACTTCAGGCACAACAGGTTTGCAAGTCCCAGTAGCTAAGGACCTTAAAGATGCTTTTCACCGAGTTCTTCAAAGATCTATGATGACAGGTAAAGGATATTTCCTGAGGAAGAACACTTTATTATTGCTTTATTAAGAAAAAATACTGCTATTTTTACATTTATCAACAGTAAAAATTATGTGTAGTGAAGGAAAATATTGTAACAGGGTTTAAGCTGCTCAATATTCAAATGACAAAAATTTTTGCAAATGTTCCATTTTTATTGAGAATAAAGGTCTGCAGACTTTATTAAGATTTGCATTGCTAAATACCTGAGTAGTTCTTAGAAACTTCATCCTAATGATTCCTGAGGATAGTCCTTTTGAGAAATTGCTTCTGGAGAGCGGTGCTCATGGCTAATCCAACACAGTTGCCTGTTCCTGCTCCTAAACATTTTCAGCTGCTGTCCAAAAGATGTACAAGCCCCTGATATGGCTGAAGGTCTACTTGTACATGCAAAAACCCAAGCTAATTTCATCTCTTGGTTCCTTTCTGTGTCTGCTGGGAGTTCCAGAGAAACCTGTGTAAATGATGTGTGAGCAAGCTGTGTAGCTTGGGAAGATATAAAAAAGTAATAATGCTCCATAATCAACCAGGAGGTATTTGCTATGAGGATATGGCAAGACTCTGCATTAGCTACAGAGACATTGTCTATCCTTAATAAAGATCTAGAAGAAACAACAATATGTTAATGAAACTTCAGGTTTCATTGTGAAAGTTGTTCCCCTGTCACTTCTGTAGTAGAAAGCAAGGATACAGGAACTTGAATATCTCACAGTACTCTCCCTTTCCTAGAAAGCAAAAGCTTCAATTCCTAAACTGAAAAGCGAATTAAAAGCAAAACAATAGTGAATGAAGCACAAAATCTCAACACTTGAAAGAGCTGTTATTCAAGAGATACAGTATATCAAAACATAAAGATTTTGCAGAAGACATGGTTCCATCTCAGAGAATGCATATTGTCAGCTATAAAATGCCATATACCTCAAAACTAACAGTAAAATTTCTTACCATGAATAAAGAGGTTTTCTTTCTTATGGGATGATTTGTTCATAGACCCATAGAATGGTAGGGTTGGAAGGGAGCTTTAGAGATCATCTAGGCCAACCTCCCTGCAGAAGCAAGTTCATCTAGATCATATCACACAGGAACATGTCCAGATGGATCTTGAAGACCTCCAAGGAACAGGTTACCCCTCTGGGCAGACTGTTCCACTGCTCCAAGGAATTAAGAGGAATGAAGTTGTTATTCTAGCTAGAAGGTAGCTTTCCTTTTTCATGTGGAATATATACATAAAGAGAACAGTGAGATTGCTTTATTTTAAAATTAAAGTTGTTATAGAAGTAATGTTGAAGTCCTGTGTGTATCTATGGGTTGCTTATCTCATTATCTGGACAGATTGTTGTGTGAAAAGTAATATAGAGCTTTACCACAAATTCTTTTTCAGAGATTTCAAGCTTCCCTCAAAATATGTGAGCATTGCATTTAAAGTTACAAAGTTTTACAATCAAAGAAAGTCAATGAATAGGATGCCTGGTATCTATAGCCCGTTGTCTGAGAGATCTTATGTCTTTGACATAACAGACAACGAACTTCCTTCTGCTTTCAGTTACAGTAATAAAAATCTGGAGTAACACCTTTGGAATTTGAGATGAGTTCTGCCTCAATCTCTCTCTTTTTAGATTCTGGACCATGGCCAAGCCTTTAACTTTGAATAACTGCCTACAATGCTAAGATTCTAGTCACAAGTAATTCATAGGAGGTGCATTAGAAAACATAGCTCTAAACATAGGACAATGCTGAGCAATTAAAGTCTGTGTCATATAAATCTAAAGTCTAGTCCATATGTTTCAGGAAATGTGTCTAACTGTGTGTCCCATGCACACAGCTAAAAAGCAGACGTGCCCACACAGGCTCTGCAGCTTGCAGAGTGGCTGGAATGTGAGACTGCTCCTGGTTCATAAAAGGAGGCATGATCTCTCTGCTCTTCCCTTTTCATGTATCCTAGGTTTATTTGGTTTTAATGTGCTTTAAGTAAAATTAAGAAACGTGCCTCAACCCCATTTTCACAAGCATTTAGAGCATTAAGTGGCCTTGCAATCTACTGCAGATGACCACATATTACAATTGTTCATTCATTCACTCTGCTGAGATGTGAAACTGACAGAGTTTTCACAAAAGTTAGGTTCATGGCTTTTGAGACTATGCTGTGAGCCAGGTTAAGAAAATAGCCCAGGTCAAAATGAAGCAGACCAAAATACTAGAATCAAAAGTTTTATAGTTGTAATTTTTCCTGCCAAATTATTTTGTAACTTGCAATAAATTTGTTTTCATTATTGAAGAATCTGCTGCTTTGCAACTAATTATTTGAGAAAAGTGTGTAATATATAAAGTCATTGAAATTTGCAAGTCTAAAATTGTGCTGTAAAAAGCTAATTAGACAGAGGTACACTGAAATGTTTTCAACTCCTCATGTCAAAATCAGAAACATTCTGATTCAGAAATGTGCTTTTCTTGTGCATGTCAGTGGACATGCTCAGTTTTCTTCCATGATAGTTTATTTTTTGTAAAAAAAACCCCAGGATGTGACCTGATCTAGGCAGATCTGCTGTAGCAGGCAGGGGTTGGCCTAGGTGATCTTTAGAGGTCCCTTCCAAGCCCTCCCATTCTGTGATTCTGTGATTCATAGCAACTTTTTCTAACCACAAAATCTTTGACTAATTTCACATTTGTTAGGGATACTTCCTGTTTTTACTCGTATGCCGAGTCTTAAACATATTTTCTTGTGTTTAAGAGACAAATGTACAGTAACTGCATCTCCAGCTGCTTAACAACTCATATGTAATGTGTTTTTCGTTTCAACAATTCTCACCTCTCAGTTCAGTTTCATTAATTTTTTCAGGTAAAGTTTTGCTGATATGTGGTTAAGAGATTGAAAAAACTGACATCCATTACACTGCATTTCTCTGCTGCAAGTTGCCCTTGGAGTAATTTACTTAGTGTTAGTACAACATCACTCCACTCTGTCAAAAACTGAAGAAAAAAAAATCACACTTTTAAAGACAAGATGGTAAATCAGTTTGTACTTGCTCAGGCAGATTTTCCCAATAATGAACCTACTAAAAATATTAAAAATTGCATGAGTTAAATTCTCTACAAAGATTATTTTATTCAAAGGGAACTACAAGTGTATTGAGCATCTTTTTTGGCGGGGAGAGGACAGAAATGTAGATGATAAAAATGGGAATGTTATTTTTAATTAATAATGATGAAAAAGAAATAAAGGCCTTTCTAGTGACCAAATCATGACAAAGCAAGGTATAACAAAATCTGGGGTTGTGCAGACAGGAAGGTCTGCCTTGCAACAATAGGGTAGTGCTGCCATCAGACACAGGCTGACAGACTGAATGGTCATTTGGCCTGGCCTGGTCTGGAAGCATTTACCTGGAATTTGAAATCACTACAGCTTTAAATAGCACTTTTTAAATCAAAAAATACTTTCTATGAAGTAAATGATGTGATCAATCCTTCTAGTCTAGTCAGAACCACTGGGTCTATGGTATGACACTCATACATATCTTAGTTCATATAGGATTGAGAAGAAATTGAAGATAAGAGACACAAAACATTGCCTAAAGCCTTAAACTATTCTATGATTTTACATTGAACCTCTCTGGAGTAAAGTGACTTATTTCTATTTGCTTCATTAGATGAGGCCCAAAGGGCCATAAAATTTAAATATAAGAGTAGACCGTTATTTTACAGTATATGTGCATTTGCTGGGGAAACCTGAGTTATTTCCACTTTGGAGGCAGCAGTTCCCAAAATACCACCAAATAACAGAAAACTTGCAAATCAACCGTTCATACTGTGCACACTAATGCCTGTAGGGAACAGAGAAATGCCTGGATGATATACTATTGGACCGAGGTTACAAATATGGCATAAAGGAAGGGCTGAGATTTCCAACAACTTACAGTCAAGAACAAAGGTGAGGATCTGACTTTGCTCCCCTAAAGTTTCTAAACCTTGAAAAAAGCCTTACTGCAAAGATGTCTTCTAAACATCCTGTGAGCTACACCTTTTGGTGTCTTCAGTGCCTGTGATAGAGGAAAAACCCAGGCTGTTCAATTTAAAGTGTTCTTGATATGTAATTTAACAAAGAAATCCTGACTGGGACGCTTCAGAAACTGCTTCAATATTGGAAGGTCTTTTTTTCCCTTTTAATATAGAAAGAAAGGATGAATGGCAGATGTTGTGTGTGCCTTTGCAGCAGGAATAAAATCTTCCTGTGAGTTTGAGGAGGTTTTCAATTTCAAGATGGGCATGGCTTCCCTTAGGCCTTCTTAATGCTTCCTGAGTGAGGCCCAGCCCTGTTCAACTAGGATGCTTAGCTGAGGGTCTGCTGTGTCCCCATGTCCAGGGAGGCAGGCCGGGCTGGCATGCAGATGGGGACTGCTGGGTATTAAAAGAGGGCATTACCTGCCCAAGTCACAGCACAGCCCCAATTATTGCAGAGCACTGGGTTCATTGTCAATTAGAGTGACAGAGACGGCAAACAGCAGCTGGGACAGATGGCTGGGCTCCAGCCACCTCATGGCAATGGGACCAGAGCCAACTAAAATCTTTTCTTCCCTCTCATAAAAAAAGAAGCCAAAAAGAAGAAAAAAGAAGGAAAAAGACCACCAAATCCTGACACATGGCTGACAGTTAGTTACAATGTATAAAGGAGAAATATCATAGTTACAAAGGCATCATTTATCTGTTCTGTATTAACTCTTACTTTCCTTTTTTTTGAAGTCAAGATTTTGTTTATTTATTACTTTGAGTATATTCTAGCAGAATTTTCAACCCAGATTAGAGTTTACATTAACTCTTTGTTTTGAGCAGAATTTACAACTGAATCAATTTAACCCAGTTGTTAGCTTCTTAACTGAAGAAATCTTGATCTCAAATCTGTACAGGCTCTATTCCTGAACAAAACATGTTAATCCACATCTGAACCTGTTGCCTCTGGTGAAGTCTAATTCATTTGTTACATTTAGATTATATATAATCCATGTGAAAAAAGTGTAGTCATAACACTCTTCCCAATTTCAGATAGGCAAGACTCAAGGTGCTCTCTGAAGAGCTTTCATTACTTTCATTACTTTAATTTCCAGGTAGGGTGTTGGACACTTCTTTATTCTTCTCTAGGCTTATTTACTATCAGCTTAAACCTGCTCTTGCAGACACCAAGGAAATGTTTCCTGCTCGAAGTACCCACTATGGAGCTATCAACACCAATGCAGCCAACATGTGCTACATCTTGACAACATTCTCCACCAAATTAGACTTTATGAACAACTCAGGTCTTTGACCACAGTACAACACTGAAAATCTGGTCAGATACATACTTCAGGTTTATTGATACCATGTGGGCCACAGCAGTAGAAAAAATATAGCTCTCTGAGGTATAATATTAGTGCTCCGTCAGGACGTGAGAGGGAATACACAAATGAGGATGGTGTGATTCCAATAGGAAGTTCTCATCCTATTTCATCAGCAGCCGATTTGAAAACATAAGTGCAGAATAGTCTAGAAATTGAGTGACCAGAGATTGTTTGACATTGAATAAAAGGTATTGACAGATACTAATTATAAATTAAGGAAAGAAACACATTTAGATTCTTTGTGAACTAAATTGTTGATTATTTGAGAAAGAAACAGCAAGAGGAAAGCAAAGAAAGGTGTGGATTAATTTCACGTTGACTTTAAATTAGTCTTTCTGCAAGCACTAGAACCAAAGACTTTTCCCCTCTAGAAACAAGCAGCCTGTGAGAGATTCACAAGCAGAAGACAAAGCATTTTCAACTATGCAGAGCAAAGGAAATCTCTTTACATAGAAGAGAAAAGTTTGGGTGGGTTAAACACAAAGAGAGTTAATAGGATAGGGTACAGAAAATTAGAGTGATCTGTCACAAATGAAAGATTCCAAAACAGACAATGACTAAAAACTAAAATTTAAAAAAAAGAAAGGAAAAATTGAAGCAGAAAAAGCCCCAGCAGCATCATTATTTCCTATATATTTTGTTACTTTATTGTAATGATGTCTTGAAGACCCTGTCTAGAGTTAAAATTTAAGCTTGAGATATGAGTTGTTGTGTACCTGGTTAGTTAATGTCCCCAGGGGGGTGGCCAAATTGAAAGAAAACTTAATTGCTGATTGTTAATAGAGTTAGCAATTGAGTACAGTCATAGAACACACATAGGCAAAACAGTTACCTTTTTTTTTTATTGCTATTAATTTGAGGTTTGTGATAGGATTTTTTTAATACTAATGAAAAATTTCCTCAAGCTGAATACCACAGTGGAAAGAGGGCTTGATGAGCTATTACCGCTTAGTGTTTGTACTGCAAAGATTTGATTGACTTACTCAATGTTCTCCTTACTCATTAAATAAATTAATGAAAGCAGACCAGCTTGTTACTCTATTATATTAGAGCTTGTGATGTTTTTCTATGAGGAAAGAAAAAGCTTTTCCTTTGTTTAACCTTTAGTTGTTTTCTGGAGGATGGAAGGACAAGAGAGCATCCTCTCAAATATGTTTAGAATTCAACTCAATCTGTCAAAACCATAACTACAGCTGGTTAAATGCTCAGCGATGTGAAATCAGTGATGAATACACAGTAGATGATCCCTTTGAGCTTTATTTTTGTCTTTCTGTCTTTCTACTTACCTATGCAAATTGTGACCAGCCACTCTTTATTTTCTCAAAAACTCTTAAAAGTGCTTGTACACCAGGTAAGCAGAAGAAAACCAAACCAGACCAAGCCAAACCAAACCAAACCAAACCAAACCAAACCAAACCAAACCAAAAAACTGAGAAAAGAGGGTGAGAGAGTATCTGCTGTTTATTTTGTTCAAAAATAACTCACTGATGAAAAGTAATCTTTATAAAATGTGAAGCTTATTGACTAGCTTTGGATGAGTTATCTAGATCAGAAAACCTGAATCAGAAATCCCTTCTTTACCTTCAAAGAATAATCTCTCCTCTGTATTACAGTGAAATGTTGAAAGTCACTTGAATAAATTATTTTGTAAAGTATTGTTAAAAATGGCAACACATTGTTTGATAATTATTACTCATTGTGCTCTGAAATAAAACTTTTGAAATTGTGCTTTGCAATAGCTTTAAATGTATCAAGAAAGCTCTTCACTCACTAATTATACTACATCTGCAGTTTCAGGCATAACAGAAGCTGACATCTCTGCAAAGGTTAAGTCAGATTTAAAATAAAAAGATACTTTCAACACTATGGAGGTGAAGAACTTTATACATGAGAACCATGCCATTTGGCACTATTCATGTGTATAATCACGTAATTACACTGGAATTGAATTCTGCTAATTCTTATTTTGGACTGGGCCATACTACTAATTTTTAAAAGACTTTTCATCTATTTCAGTATGTATTTCCTGTTACTATGCAGAAGAGTTATTCAGTTTTAAAATATATAAAAATTTTTGAGAAAAAAAATCTGAGAAGTAGCCTGTCTAATAACTAAGGTTATTGTTACTACAATCAATAGATAATTCAATAGTTAATTGATACAGATGATGTGCAAATGAAGAACCACACTGCAGCAAGGAAAAAAAAAAGCAACAGATAAGACAGCTTTTTATACAAGGCTACTTTTTAGTGCTTTATTAACTTTCAGTCTCTGCAATATCTTGTGTATTGTTGACATTCCTTAGCTTGGGCTAACAGTCACATGCACACAATACTCCCATCACATCCTTCACTAGCTCAGTCAACTCTATTCATGTGTTACACACCTGTGCATATTTGCAGTCTATTTAACTGTGGTGTGAGAAATATTAGCTTTCAAGGTGGGCTCAGTAAAGATGTTACCCCTGTCCCCCTTTTTGTACTTCACAAGCACTATAGTTAGAAAGTCACAGGTTCTACATCTCTCATAATTCTTAGTCTGATGTTATCACAGTATTGTATGTGTCGCTTCATCAAATAGGAAGGAATAAAAGTACATCAACAGAAACCTCACATCAGACAGTGTTTGGTCCTTCTCACAACTGTATCTGATGGTCTAATGAGAGACAAAGCTTCTTGTATCTGAGATGACCACACCACCCTGAATATTCAGATCATATCTCAATACCTTAGGGAGATAAAACTTTCAAATGGCAAGATTTTAACAGAGACCACAGGGAACATTGTAAGGAAATAATGAGATTACTAATGACAATAATTTAATAATTTATACCAACTTTTTGCAGTCAGTTCAAATATCTGTATTTGGTTATGGCAGTTGAAAACTACTGTATTTATCTTTCTGCACTAAAGTTCTGATCTACATGGAAAACTCTAGATGGAGAGGATGTCAGTCTTGGCAATCTACCACAGTCTGTACTTAAATTTAACACACTCCTATTCCTAAATGTCCAGGTCTCCTGTTGTAGACAGTGCACCATCTTTCAAATTGACACAATCATTAAATTAAAGAAAAATTCAATCCAAAAGTGGAATTGAGATAGAAGCTGACCTGAAGTCTATCATCTGACTGTTGCAGTTCTAACCTCTTCCACCATTAACAGACTATTTCTGCTTGATCTGAGTGGAGACACATCAATTCCAATTTATCTGGAAATTCACCGCAGCTAGAGTCAAGAAAAAGTTCTTATTAAAAAAAAAATTGCACACAATTATACTCTATCACAACCTACTTCCTATTGGCCAATGAAAATAACTGTTGTAATTACTCAAGTCTAAAAGAAACTAAAGTAAATATCTTACCTGCTCATTATAAAAACCTTTTACATAACACACATAGTACAGATGTTGTCTAGATGTCAGTGCTGAAAGAAATTAAATTTCTTTGTGATTGCTTTAGGTCAAATAATAAGTTTAAAATTACTTTGAACAAAAAATAAGTGCAATTGGTAGCATCCTCTCTCAAGTGTTTGATTAATTCTTATGTTCATTTTCAGATGATTCAAGGATGCATAGTACAGCTCATGGAGATACATAAAAGCCCCAATTCATGTTTAAAGGTTTGTTCTCATCCATTTCCTGATTTACCTTTGTGTTTAAAGCCTTTTTAGTACATCATGATACACTATTAAGGGACACTGTGAATAGGTTTACTACTGAATGAATAAAAGCGGGGAATTAAAAAAGGCTAAATCCTGCATGACAAGCATGCAGAAAAATGTACGGTGACAGCTTCTGAATTGTGAATCTCCTCCTCCTTTTCTTCTGTTACTTCTAATAACTTTAAAAAAAAACAATGAAATTCATACTTTTAAAACAAAGCCTTTATAATTTTCAAAAGAGTGGACAAAACATTAGAAATAGATTCTAGAGGCAAATTCATCAGAAGTGGATATTTCGCTAACTGAATAGATAAATCTTTTACTATTGCAATTTAACTTAATCATATCATAAAGTCATCAAAAGAATTGTCAGATTACTGCAGTGGGGGATTCTACTGGGAAGGCAATGGAATATGAGGCTGTGATTCTCATTCTGCTTGCCTTAACTATTACAAGGAGAGTAATAAGACAATAAACATACATCTGTGACATTTCAGGCAGAATTAAACCACTGCTCTGGGAAACCAAAAAAACCAAACAACAAAAACAACTGATTCAAGTGATTGATTTGCAAAAAAAGACACTCAGCCTACGTTCCTTTTGTTTTAAATTGGTAAAATGTTTATGAAACTCAAAAAGAAAAACAGTACAGAAGTGCTGTATAATTTCTTCTGAGAATCTGACTGAAATGCATAAACACCTGTAGGCTTTAAGGAGCAGTGGTTCTACAGTCAATCAAGGGAGAATCATGTTTAACCCTTGTTTCTCTAGATCACTTATTTCTGCCAGTAAGATGATGAAAATGTACTTTAAGAATTACATTGCAAATGAGTAATTTTCAAATTTTTTTTTTTACAGTTTATGTGCCAGTTCTGAACAAACCTGAGATCACAGAATTTATTATTTCTAACGATTTCATGGTTTGACATGACAGTCATTTCTGGTAAGGGGCTGTAAAGATGATTCCTGTAAGAAGTTGTTTGAAACTCTCCCCAGCTTTGAACCAGACCCACTTCTGGGGCTGAGCCAATTAGGTGCCTCCACAATCACTTTTTAAGAAGAAGACGGAAGAGGAGGCTGCTTCCTGTTTCTTCTGTCTCTTCTTCTTCTCTGGCTGGTGTCGGTGCAAGGAGTGGGAAGAGTGAGAGAAACAACCATGCTGACTCCAAGGTCAGTGAGGGAAGAGAGGAGGAGGTGTGCTGGAGCAGAGACTCTCCTGCATCCTGCGAAGAGGACTGGTGAAGCAGAGATTTATTCGCATTTCATTAAAGACTCTGCCATCAGGGGCAGAGACTCATTTTCCTAAAGATCCTGCATCAAGGGCAGCGACTATGGTCAGAAGAGGCCATGTCCCATGTGAAGGACCCCATATTCACAGAAATTATAACTGTGGGGAAGAACTCACACCAGAGATACACACTAAGGACTACATCCCATGTGAGGCAGTATTGGCAGAAGCCAGAAGAGGGAAGAACCTCTTCTTCTTAAAAAGTGATCAGGAAAGTTTCTAATTGGCTCAGCCCCGGAAATAGGTCTGGCTCAGAGCTGGGGAGTGTTTTGAGCAACTTCTTACAGGTGCCATCTTTACAGCCCCTTCCCCCTTACCAGAAAACGCTGTCATGTCAAACCATGACAAACTAAGTAAGATTTTTTGTAACTCATTCGCTGGAAAGATTTTGAATAATTTATATTGCTTTAAGCTACGTACAAACAGAAAAGGAGTAATGTGGTCAAAGAATTTGCAGATTAGTTTAATAACATCTGCTTATATGAAACTATGCCATCCTCAGATGCTTTACTTCATAGTCACTGATGTTAACTGAGTGTATCCCTATGAAATTGCTAAAGAATTGCTGATCATGCTACCTGGGAATTTAGCTGATAGCTTTTAATATTTTTTAATCTAAGTAAAGAATGTTTACAGCATAATTTTAAAGCAATTTTGCTATGCTCTAAAGCATGGAGCTAATTGCTGTAAAGAAAGAAGTATCTCAGAATTATTACTAAGAAATATAAATATAAACTCTCACACCCTTAAAGTTATCACAGGATTTTAAACATCTTTAAAACCTACTGGATTTGACAGTGTAAATGGCAGACCTGACTTAATGAAAATATCCTTATACAAGTAATTGATGCAGTAACTACAATGTATAAACTTGAAAACCTGGGGCAGGATAATGCAGGAGCATACACCAGAGGTAGTCAGTCATCTGAGGATTCGTTTACAGGGTTTGGGACAGTGTTCAATTATCATGTCAAATATAAGTGTCTATTTAGAGTAAGACATACCACATCTTGGACTCCATTTATTGTATTGATTCAATCTCCAGAAACTGTTTCAGCAGCCTTATTCCACTTATTCCAGCCTTATTCAGCAGTCTTATTCCACTTAATCTTTCCTTATAGAGAACGCAGTGCATAATTTTGACTTTTTGTCATCCTTTACTGAATGTTTTCCAGTTAAACTATATACTTTTTGAGTCAAAGGAACCAGTTCAAAAAGTACTCCTAACTGTATCCATATTCTGGACTTCTCTGTCTTCTCCTAATAATTTTCTCCTAATAATCTCTGACTTCTCCTAATAATTTCTAACATTGGGTTAATTTGGCCATTGCTGAACATTTATTTTATGTTTTCATTTAATTATTCCAAAGTAATATTTAGCAGAGACCAAACCCGTCTCTTTCTCTCCACTGATTGCAGGAAGAATTGAGGGAGATTAAAACACTAATTTAGTGGATGTCTGAAACTGTAACATGAAAACCACTGTAGTCCCTGGTGTGCTGATGGATGAAGAACCCTTTATTCATTTGCTAGAAAAGCCTTTCATACTTCTCACAGCTCTTCTTTAGATTTTGGATTAAAGTTACATATATATAAAACTGAGAGAAAGAGTGAGTGCAAAGCCTTTAGTGAGTCTTTGCATAGATTCCACACAATCATACAATTATAGGGTTCAACTCTCTCCCTCCATCTCAGCTGAAGGAATACAGATAGACCTCAGTCCCTTGTTAATATTTAAAACATTTTCTCTTGCTTCTTTGAGGTATCTAATACAATTATCTTTGACCTATTGACTGGCCTCATCCATACCAAGTATTGTACTTACCGTTTAAGTATTCTTGTTCAAATCAATAAAAGTAAAGGTGGTAAAATCTGCCTATAAATGGAAAAGGTCCTTAGACATTATACATAGCTGATATGACAGAGCATAAACTTATTCTAATTTCTTAAAGAAATGATGAATGCATTATAGTGGAAATCCCCTGCAAGAGCCACTTTTGCCTGTCAAAATGATATTTATAAAAATAAGCAGATAGAGATATTATCTATCACCTGTACAAAAATGTTATAATACACCATCTGTATTAAGTTTCAAATTAGTATTGATAATTAAGCATCTCTTGTTATTTCTTCAAAGATATGTGAGAATGCATTTAAACTCATTTTATTCTGTTATACTTCAAAGTACTTTCAACAGTAGTGATAACATTAATTGAAAAGGATCTGCTTGGAAATCATACAGGATCAGATTTCCTTGTTAGAAATCAGTTTCAAAATCCCATAAAGCAGAGATTTACTCATGGGTGATTGATTTATATATATTTTTTTTTGTTACAAACCGAAATGGCTTTTCCTCTATAATCTACAATTTACGCCAGAATGCCATTTTTTAATGAGAATCTGACACCTCTCAGAATTCAAGAAAATATCTAGCAAAATGTGACATTGCAGCTGTGTTATCGAAAGGCATAATGTTTGTTAAAGTCAGCTTGGGTAGGAAGAGCCTACTATAGAATAAGTGCCACAGTCCTGAAAAAAAAAGAGAAAAAACCAACAAAACCTTTCTCAGATAAGCTCACTGTTGAACTGAAGCCTTGAGGCAGAGATTGTGTGGCCTGCAATAAAATGGATTGCCCTGTTCCTAAGGGCAGCAAGAAACTGTTTTGTTCTTACCTAATGAAACCCACTGTCCCTATGACACAGTAAATAGAAGAGAATTATGAAGGCAACAAGTGATTGCTCCAATGGCCTTGGTACATTCTTTTGCTGGTGTTATTCTTCAGTTTCACAAGCACTCCACCAAAAAGTCAAGGTACTTCATAAGGGAATTGAGGGGATTCAGGTTCCTGCTTTCCTTCTTCAGGTCAAAATCAATTTCTATTTTGGCAAAATTTCACTTCAACAAAAGCAGTAACGTTTCGGGTCCTTTTTGATCCTACAGTCAAGGAACAGGGTGAAAGAGCAGTGATAGCACTGGATGGAGCAAATTTTAGAGCAAAAAACACCCCGAGACTCTGCTGTACAATGGTTTACTGTCTTCTGGCTTTTTTAAAAATTCCTTTTCTCAGTTCTTGTGAGTCCTAATGTCATTTTCCTGCTTGCACACTTGACAAAAAAACGCTCCTATTAAAGGGAGAGACAAAAATGCCCAACATTGAAGAAAACTTACAATACCTTGGACTGAAGCTACTACTTGCCTATTCCTGTTTTCCCAGAAAGAAACATAGGTATATGAATCAACATGTTGTTACCACAATACCCTCTAGAAAAGATGTCTCCATTTACTGTAACTCTAACTACAGCAAAGTTAAATTGTCAGCCACACACTTATCCTAGGCAGAATTAAAAAAAACCTCTCAGAGATAAGAGTAGAAAGACCTGGGTTATTAGCATAATATAGGTATGAGGAGACCACTGTGATTGTAGTAATCTGTACTGTGGGACTGGTGATGACCTGCAGGTGTTAGAAATGCTTCGGATTAATAAATGAATACCTAGCTGGTTTTGAGGGCTTAAAATTCAGTGTAGTCTCAAGTAAGATTTTGCTAGCTATGCTTGCTTCAAGCATGTAGCACAATATGCTGCATAAGAAAAGAAAGTCAAAGATTTTATAAACAATTTATTTTACATTACAGATGCATATAGATCTACAGAGTGTGTTGTCAAGAGCAGCAGTGGTTACATCATAAGGAGAGAGCAGGTGAAAAGATTTGTTTCACATGTGTAGCATATCAAGAACAACAACCCTCTCTCAGCTGGATCCTCTTAGAGCTACTGTCAAATAAATACTACCAGTAAGAGAGATTTCATTTATTTGTCATCCATAGATTCCTAAAAATGGAAAAATTCATCAGTTGAACGAGGAGTATTCAGACATATCTGATACAATTGAGCTAGTTCCTATCAAATTTCAATGTAGTTGTTAAAAACATAAGAAGATTGTATTACCTTTACAGTTAATAACTGCTCCAGTGATTTCACTCTTTTGGAGACTAATCTTACTTGGAACATTTTCATTAAAATTTCAGATTCACTCTGTACTCCTTGTAACTGTTTTAAATAGCAACCATATTATTTGAAATAAGTGGATAAAATTAAGGTGTAATACAGATTATAAAATTTCTTTATTTTTCCATGAGGCTATCTATAGTTGACTTTTACCTGAAAAATTTTTGGAGGAGAACAAAACTGTGTACTTGCTCTGTAGGCTGCAAAATTAATAATTCTCTTCTGGACCTTAAAAGGGTCTGGCTGGACTTTAGATATCAGATTTGGTTTTTAGTTTAGTAGGATGAACTAGCTTTGAAGTAGTTAAACTTCTTACCAGGACACACTTCATTGATTACACATAATTACTTCTTTACTTTCTCCACCCAGTCTGCTTTCTTTCTGAAGATAATAGTAACATACTTTTAATTCCAGCTTGCTTTACAGAAACAGTAGGAACAGCCATTAGTGACACAGACAAAAAAAGTTCAAGACTGTGGAGTACATGGCCTTAGTAGGAAGTCAGTATTGATTATCTCATCAATGAAATTGAATTAGAAACATTTTCTGTATTCTAAGTGCACCTGTCTGTAGTCATAAGATCAGACACTGTAAACTTACATAGTGGATTTGACAATAATTAGATATCTGCTCTTCAGTAACTACTTATATGAAGCAGACATGTAGAGTTCTGGCCTCCACCAGTCAAAGTTATACATCTTCTCAAGGCTGGCAAGGCAGATTTTGAACATCACAAGATCCTGGTTGTCTTGCCATGTGTAACAGTTTAAAGCTGCAGAACCTTTCTCTAACCCTCAGTATTAGGATAAAAAATATGTTTACAAATATTTAAGCAAAAAGGACATTCAAAATTTCTACCTTCCCCAACATCTTTAATACTTTTCTTACTTCTCACTGTTTTTCATCGTTGTTCTGAATTTTAACGTGTTTGAAACCTAACCCATGTCCAGGAAGTCTAGAAAACAATCTTTCTTAGAAAACACTTTCATCTGAAGTCAGGCATATGAAATTAAGAATGCTCAAATTTACCAGATGAATACTCCACTTTATCCAGTATTTTGCCTCCAGCCATGGCCGGTAAAGATAATTCACAGGAAGAGGAAAAATATCTTAAGAACTAAATGAAACTTTCAGTTCTGCTCTGAATGAAAGGCAGTACCTGTTCTTCATTCTGTATCTATTTCTTGTTTTATTTTGCTAGAGGCATAATTTAGCCTTGAAAAACAGATTTTTTAATTTGTTGTCTCAGCGTATTAATTTCATCTTGTTCAGAATGGGAGGTTATAATGAGAAATTTCTGTTTCTCTCTTTGAAGAAGGTAATGAATTCACTTGAGCTCAAACAGTCTAAGCATTTTAAGGGTTACAGGGGCCAAAAGCATGTACACAAATCATGCAGCTGACATCTTTCACTACCCTAGCTAAAGTGCCTCACTGGCAGTGCGGTAGGGGGAAAGGTGGTGAGCTTGGGAGAGAGTCTTTTGAAAAGTCCATCAAGTTTCTGGAAACTGTATCTCTCTAAAGAGAGACTGTAGGCATTCTGCTTCTGCACCTTATATTTTCTTACAATCCTTTATGTTATTTTAATTTTTCTAGTACTTGTGCATATCTGCCCTTTTGTAACTATCTGTTCTTCCCACTTTACTGTCTAGGTCCAGAGAGTTTTAGGAAGGTGATGAATAAGGCTCTCTGTAGTACGGGATATTCCTTGCACAAAATGAAACAATTGAAATTGGAACTGGACCATGAATCAGAATTATTGGAAGTTAGAGTAACCCATGTTAAAGACCCAATTGCAGCGTTAAATGATTTATATTGTGTTTTGTTGTATTGCATCTTGTCTGTTTTACTGTAACTGTAATTTGTTACATTTCATGTTAACATTATCTATTTCTGTTCTCTGTGATACTTAGCTGTGTTCAGTCTATGGCTATACATAACTTAGGACGGTAGGTGTGCGTAGCCTGTCCAATTGTTTATGTCCACTGGATCCTTCTTTGGCCTCCATTGGATTAATTGTTTTTCAAACATATATTTTGATTCAGAGCAAACTAGTCTCCACAAGGTAGAGAAAAGTGATTCTAATAAATTGAAAAATCTTCCATTGACGATTCTAGCAATGGAAATCTGTTGGGCTGTAAATTGCTGTACTAGTAGAAAATGAAGTTAAAGCAGCTGAAGCCATATATAGTAGTCCAGCTACAATTTATGCAATGCAGATCAGATTTTGGATTAACATAATTAAAATCTGTAAGGCTAACCATAATCATCATACATCACTGGATACTAAAGACATATTTTGATCACATTTCTTGCACTGATTAAGGAAGAGTATCCTAACTGGCTATACAACTATAATTTACCTTCTTGCATACTGATGTCTTACTCATGGTAACATATAAGATGATGTAGCATGGATTTTTCTTGTGTCATTGTGCTAGTATTGTCTGGAATAGAATCAGTTTTCCTAGTAGCTTGTATGGGGCTCTGTTTTGGACTTGTTCTGAGAACAGTGTTGATAACAGAGAGATGTTCTGATTATTGCTGGAGAGTGATTGCACAGCATGAAGGGTTTTTCTGCTTCTCACTCTTCCCTGCCAGAAAGGGGGCTGGAGAAGGCACAAGAAACTGAGAGGGAGCATGGCCAGCACAGCTGACCCAAAAGGCTATTCCATACCATAGAATTTTATGCCCACTACTTAAACTGGAAGGAAGTGTCACAGACCAGTACTTGGGCATTGGTAAACAGGTGGTGGGCAATTGTGTTGTGGATCATCGGTTGGGTTTTTTCCCTTCATTGCCATCTTTTTATTCTAGGCCACAGTGTAGCTTTAAGCATAAATGTCCATTTGCACTCCATACACATTTAATCACCCCCCCCCAAAAAAAAAAGTATTCAATTCTCAAATAAAAAATGAATTGTGAAAGTCTGTTATATTTGTACTTTTAATTTAACACTGGTTGGGATATCTGCCAATGTAATATAGGCACTTTTCTGTGCACTGGAAAACCCAATTAAGACTTGTTCTTAGTTTGATTATCAGTCAGAAACATGCATACAGAAATATTCATTAGAGACCTACTGAGAGCTGTGATAAAGCAGCAGACAGCTGAATTATAGAGTCTGTCAGTAACCCCACTACAATTTTACATTTACTTGATAAAGGACAAGTAACAAAATATCTAAGATGTAATTTGGTGCCCACTGGAACTGTACTTCATTATAGTAGATATTGTTCTGACTCTCTTCAGGAGGTTGGTGACTGTTTCATGACATGATATTGTGCACAAATGATAAATCACCAGGCTAAGTGTTGCACTAGCCTTCCATGCATATAGAGGTAACACGTGCATCAGCTGGCAATCGCCTCTTGGTCACAGCCTAAAACCAGTAATTTGGGGGTTGGAAACATAGGACAGATTCCAAAACCATGGACCCACAATTATGATATTTTTAATGGATGATGATTCCACTAGCCCCACTCACCTAAATTAAAAAATAGTTCTGTACAAAAGCTAGACAAAATGGGAAGGAAAATAATTCCTTTTGAGTTTATGAGTTGAATTTGTGCAAAATATTTCAGTTAATTTTGGATGGTTTAGTTTAGTTTTATTCGTTTTGTTTTGTTTTTAGCTTACAGATCTTTTCCTATAGGCCTTATCTTCTAGCAACCAAACTCAATTGGAAGTACAACACATGATCTGAAATGGTAAGACTTCCAATGGAATTGAGAGGGACATATGCATGTAACTGTGATATCAGTCAGCTAATCAGATCAAAGTGTCTCACACTTTATTTAAAAAGCACTTGGAAAAGCTGGTTCCAATAATGACTTCAATGTGTTTTCATTTCTAAACAAATTTTTTTCCTTTATTGAATGTGTCATTTTAGTAGTAAAGTATTCAAGACATATAAACTACTATTTAAGATCAAATTATTTAAATAATTATTCAAACAACCTGGTAAGGATGGCAAATAAATGTCTGTTCTATCATAACCATTAGCAGTGGCTGCAGCAGGCCACAAATTGAGCAAAAATGGTAGTAGTGTGTATTTTTATTTTGTGATTGAATTTTAATTAGACTGGAATTCCTTAACAATTTTTATTATACACCATGCATTGCATCAGGAAGCCTGAAATAAACACATATTAAATCATGGTACTAAAGAAAACTGTTGAAAGATCAATTTCCCTAAGCTATTCTGGCTATGTATGTGTTCAATAATTGTATAGTAATCCCTTATGAAGGATTAAAACCAGTTCACAATATGAAAATCATAGACACTCATGCCTAAATAAACTGCTTTAAAACATGCACAGTCTTTGAGCAGAGCAGGATATTAAAATATAAGTATTCACTTCTCTACATCTTAATAATTTTCTAACTGGGAAAGATACACTTATTTTTGGCATAGTTATCCAAGATTCTTGACTGGCACATCTTACTTCAGTTCTTGAAAGCCTCACAAGCTGTGAAAGCATTTTCCCTCAGAACATGTTTCCCTGTCATATAAGGTAATACAGTTTACCCCAAGTTACACAGACAAAAGAGCAGATGCACAGAAGTGATGTGTAGGTGTACATTAGCAGGTACAGGCAGAACTGATCTCAGTCTTCCCTTGCTAGTACTGGAACGGGAAATATGGTGGGAAAAGACACCAATGTAGGCGTCTGCATCTAAATTTTTGGTCCAGACACAATTCTAGCCACATGCTGCACCAGACCTAACATACTGTTCTGAATGTCTGGGGACTGAATTTCACAGCAGAGGATGTGGCTGAAAGGGTGGTTCAGACCTCCCTCTTTTCTGCCTGTGTGTTCCTAACAACTCCCTTTTGCCTGGCCTGAAGTTAGCTTGGCTATGTAGAAAAACAACTCAGAGACATCACTCAGCTAAAAGAAAAATTGTTGCTTTTCTTTTAGATGAAGTCCTTTCTTCAGTTCCCTGTGCAATGTCATGTTTCCTAGCACTGGTGAAGGCAAGTAATGTAGTTTTACAGCCATAGCAAGATGGAGAGGGCTGGGTTACTGTTCTTCACAGTATCAATGGTTAAGGATGCATTAAAAAAAGACATTAATTCCACCCATACTATATTAACATGGATGTAGTGCTGGAAAAACAACTAATAACTTGCCCAGAGTTACAGAAGATTCCTTTTAGAGCAAGACTTTAAGCCTGGAGATGAAATCTTGTCTTCGCCATTTCAGGCCATCCCTCTGCTCTCAGTGATCTCCAATGTGTCTTGTATGCCCTTGTTGTTGGGAGGTATCAAGATGACATCTCCACCTATAGTTGTAAGTTAATAAGGTTTTGCTTAGGCAAAACAGCTTTTATATGTATTTAAAATTAAATGGTGTGCTGAAGGATGGTCTTAAGTCTGTGAGTATTGATTCTGCTAAACAAAGATTTTCAGCCTTGATATGAAGCTCAAACAACTAACAAAGTGAGAAAAAGCTCATTCATTTCTGTGAATCTTGGTTCAAAACAGTTCAATTTTGTGACATTTGGACCCATTTTTAAGTATATTTAGAGCTCAGGAAAATGACATAGTGCTAGTAAACTGTCCATAAACTGTGAGTCTATCCCAATTTTTGTGACTATATTCAATCTTCTCTTACAAAATAATCATTCTCAGAACATACATTTAAATGCACACATGATTATGCGGGGCTTGAGTGAGACTGATGTTATGGTTAGATATATACTATGCTGAATCTTACTTTTCTGTCTCAAACTGAGGGAGTGATCTGTTGCTGGAACCATATGGAGTATGAAAGGATATTTGCAAACATGGATATTTGCTTACACACTTAGTTCAAGTTTCTAATAGTTTAATGACATCTATTTCCTACTCTGCTTTGATTTTCATTTTAAAGAACTATATATTTTATAGAACCATAAAGACATATATACATGTATATTAATACCATATCACATTTTCTTTTGCAGCTGAATTTCATTCTGAAAAAACAACAAAGCTACATCTGAATACCACATGAAAAATATTTAGTCTTGCAAGCACTATATATATAACAAAAATCTTTATTAAAATCATGGGAGCACATTGCTGAGCAAAAACATCTGTCATTCCCCTCCATCTTCTTTTCTTCCCCCCTTTAAACAGTAACACCCACATTTCAAATGGTTGAAGAGTTTATTTAAGTTGTTCTGAGCATATGGAAACTCCCTGTATCATCCACACATGAAGACAGATAGCAGTGAAACTCTGAGATGAAAAGCCTTAAAACACTGAACTTGAAGGGAAAAGAATGAAAGAAAACACAATCATTATATGCCGGTGTTATACTGGATACGGTAGTTTTGGTGAGACTGTTCAGCATAGATCTAGGAATTGACATTTTCCCCTCTGTCATTGCTGAAGATTGGATGGGTGAGCTGTCTTTCTTGAAAAACATATTTATGCTTTAGTGACAATGTTTTTTTTCATGTTTAAAAATAAAAATGATCCTTATGATAGGCATATAATTATTCATACTCTGGAGGCTCCAGACTCAGTATGTGGAATACTGGAGAAAAAAAGAATAGTCCCTGCCTTGAGTAGTTTATAGTCTACTCCATAAATCTGTCATTTGGTATAAATTTAAAAAGCTGGCCAAAAGTTTTTACTCTTGTTTGAGCCTGTTTTTGCTTATGTTGCTTATATATTGATACTAACCTTCCAACCTCTGTGGGCTTGTGTCTGATTTATTGCAGTGCACCTGTAAGGGAACATGTCATGTCAAATGAGTGCTTGGATGAGCTGGGTTACTCAAATGAGTGCGAGCTGAAACACAGCATGATGGCTTCAGAGGCAGTGGGAGGGGGACTTATGAGACAGCACAGCAGCAATAATAGTAGACGAATGGGATTTGTCTCTGCTGATGGACAGGTTAGGTCACCCAGCTTCTGGGACTCTGTAGTCATTTCCCATGATTTTTAAGGGGAAAATCTTCTTATCTTCAACAGCTGCATAATTCTGGATCAGACATTACATGACACTTCTTTTTCCAGAACACAGTTAATGACCCTTCCCTGGCTTCCTGCCAGGTATGCATTTACACTCTGCTTCAGCCTTAGCTTATCTGGAGAATGAGAGCGAGAGAGAAACACTGTGCATGTAACATACAGCAGAGTTCCCATAGGGCAGTTGCAAATGCTATGTATAACTCTGCTACTAGGCCAGCTTTGCACTGGAAATATAGTTTCTCTTCCCCATATTTTTGTCAGCTCTATAGTCAAGTGGAGCCTTTTAGGTTTCTTCTTTTAAAATTTTATTTTAAAAGCCTCTTTTGTAAACATTTTCATTTTTTCCCTTGAATTATATTTATACAACTAACTGCACATTTCCTGAAGTTCCAGAGGTCTCTGTAAGAGGTGAATTCATCTCTCAGACAGACTCATGAGTAATTTAGTCCATTCCGTTGAGGAAGCAGTCTAGCTTTTGTAGTTGCATGTATTTCAGTTTTAGGAATGTTACTGATTCTATTTGTGAATTTCTCTGTCAGGTCAATAAAAACCAGAATAGTTTTAACCTGAGGACTTCTCTAGATCTCACAATAATTGTAAATATTTCTTGGTAATCCAGAGACAGCAAAAGAAAACTATAGATTTTGATAAATGCCAGTATTTCCTAAATACGTGAGACACCACAATGTTTTCATCTTGTTAAAGTCTGCTGTGAAATTTCTGAGAGTCTAGCTGATGAATTCTGTGGCTTAAGTCCCCACATGTCATCTTCTTGTCCCTCTACAGGTTCTACTGTGACAACACTCTTTGGAAAAGAGAAGACACAGCTGGTTACTTCTTCGTTGTGGTCATTCACTTTTATTCTGTCTGTTAATTGTCCTTCACTGGTGATAGCTTCTTTCCTATCTCCTCGTCAAACACTTCCATATCCAGATGCGCCTAACGAGTTCTCAGAGATACGATTGATAGAAAGTCAGACACAAGTCCAGGCCTAGGACATGACACGGCAAAGAAGTTTTACATAGTATAGAAGATGTGCTGTCCAGCTGTCATGGTTTGACATGATAGCCTTTTCTGTTAAGGGGGAAGGGGCTGTAAAGATGGTGTCTGTAAGAAGTTGTTTGCAACTCTCCCCAGCTCTGAGCCAGATCCACTTCTGGGGCTGAGCCAATTAGATGCCTCCACGATCACTTTTTAAGAAGAAGCTGGAAGAGGAGGTTTCTTTCCTCCATCTTTTTCCTGCTTCTTCCTTCTTCTGTCCTTTTCTTCTTCTTCTGGCTGGTGGTGGTGCAAGGAGTAGGAACAGTGAGAGAAACAACCATGCTGACTCCAAGGTCAGTGATGAAAGAGAGGAGGAG
>WBNH01000853.1:619303-679333 GCA_013401255.1 Urocolius indicus
CTGTTTCTTGTAGAATAAACTTTCCTATTTTCCTCTCTAAGTCGAGTACTGGAGTTTGTTTTGCCCGGCACCATAATTGGCAGTGAGCCCTCCCTGCCCTTGTCTCCATCCACAACAACCTTGCTTATCTTTTTTCTCCCATTTCGCTAGGGCTTCCGCCATCCTAACGAGGGTGGGGTGAAGGGGGGCACCGAGCGAGAGACTGTCCTGGTGCTGCTGTGCTAGCTGGGCCAAACCATAACATCAGCCACTTACACTAACTCTCCAGTTGCAGTAGTTGGCCTCTTCAATGCAACAAATCTGCAAAATTACATGATGGAAGTGGGGGTATGGTTATTATTCTTTGAAATACATTGACAGGTTATGTATTTTCTGCTTCAGAGTGAAAATCAAAGTGTTATTAGAGGAGAGTTATGGTGGAGAGGAGGTGTAGTATTGTCCACATCTTTTAGTCAAACAAACTAGTCTTGAAAAGAGCCTTATATCATCAGAAAGGAAAGCAGTGTGAAACAAACACTTCTGAGGCATCTGGTTAAATGATAACTGCATCAAGTGTAGTAAAAATTGCCAAAGGATACCTTTGTGACTACAACTCCATTGACCAAACTAATTTTAGAACAGCTCTGCTACAGTCTTGGCCCAGGATAATGAATACTTTCAGAAACAATGTTTGGTTACAGTTCTGGAGTTGGTATTGGCCAGGGATCTCCTCAGTATGCAACATGAATACAATTAACTTACTCTGAGGGCCAATAAAGTTTAGTAGTGTTAATAGATAGAATAGAACTTCAGTTCCAGAAAGAACATTTAGCTCATCAATGCAGATTTCCAGCCTTCAAAGTTAAATGCTCCTGTAGTTACCAATGGTTCCCAAAACAAGAGAAGAAAATATCTTCAAACTGGAGTGCTTCTTACTGTCTCCTGCAAGCAGCAGAGCAGCAGATCTCTGGATACATCTTAACACAGAATTTCTCTGGTGGAACAGCATCTAAAACCAGAGGAGACACTTGTTTAGATCCTGTTCTAGTGCCTCTGAAAAATCTTAGATCAAACATACATGGGTAGGCACTGCTACTTGCAATAAATAGCAGACCACAAGAAGGAGATAAACCTGTGTTCAGATCCAATGGTAAACAGAATATCCAGTGAACCACTCATAACTTGGGCAGACTTTGACTTAACTTTGTAGTTTTAATACAACATAATTTAAGCTTGTATCACAAAGGACTTTCCACTACCACATCCTGTTTAAACATTGAAATAACCACACTTTCTTTTACCTTGTATTAAATAAAAGTGGATTTAGAAAAATGCATGAAAAAATTACTCCTAATCCAAAGTAAATACCTCCAAAAAAATCTTTCTAGCTGCTGCTCCTTCAGCAGTTAAATTTACTGTTTCCCATTTCCCTTGCAGTTGTCACTGTCAAAGCTGCTCTCTGCAGGTGGCAGTGCCTTGCTGCTAAATGGTGAGAGAGAGACAGAGAGAGGAATTCAGGGCTGCTGCCAAGAGGAGATTTGTTTGCAGGCTCGGGAAGAGCAAGCAAGATGGATGGTGGAGGATGGTGGCAGCACGAAGAAAAGGAGTCTGAGGACACATAGACTGCAGTAGTGGGGGAACAGAGGAGATGTCTTCAAAAAAAAAAAAACAGAAGGAAAATGCAGGTCAGGAAGCTGAAAAAATGGAAGCTTCAATTACAGTAGCTGCAGAGGAAGCAAATGAAAAGGAGAAGAATAAAGTGGAGACTTATATAAGAATGAGGAATATTTCAAAGTATTTTACTGCCACAACTCTGTAAAGATGTAAAGAGTGGCAAGACGCAGTTGGCTGTTTTGCACCTATGGTGGTCATCTGTGTCTCCATGATTCATTAAGAATAGACCTAATGCATATTTTATGAGGCTGGGAAATCCCAGTTAGATTTTCCCTTAATGGGCCATCTTAAAAGCTTACAGATTGTTCCTCAGTCTTTTCCCTAAGCACCTTCACAGCCCTTCAGCTCCCTCCTATTTTCCAAATAAAAGTAATGATTTCCTCCAAATTCATGATCAGTCAGATTATCACTTTGTTACTGCTCTGATAATTTAAATGGTGAGGGGAGAAAATGAGTGGATCTTGAAATGCAAAGATGTGATCTGATCTTATATGGCAAAGCAACCTAGGAGCACCTGAAAAAAAAACCTGACTTACCATGGCAAAAGGAATGTTTAGAGTCGATCTTTTTTTGTCTCAAAGCTTGGCCCAACTTTATTATGATTGTAAAATTGTACAATGGTGATTCTTTGTTTCAGTGCCTTCTGGGTTGTTTTGTTTGTTTGTTTGTTTGTTTTGTTTGTTTCACATAAAGGTAGAGGGACCAACACCAGGAGATGAGAAAGAAAATTGGAGAATTAACTAAAAAAAGGAGTTAATGAGTGTTTCCAAAGTTGTAAGATTCATTAAAGTTCTCACGGCAAATTTAAATTTCTAACCCTTTCTTATGAAAAAAAAAAAGTGATTCCAAGTGATTAGATGACTGCATTTAATTAAATAGTAGTTCTTCTTCTGCCCATAAGTTATGTTTTAAATATAATTTAATGTTATTAAATAATTCTTTGGGGAGGGAGTTGCCTCACAGTGTATTTATCTACTAGTTCACAATATTTTAACGGTCAACTATAACCTCATCTCACTTCGTATATCATTCTATTCTTGTTTAGTATTGAATTATTATTAAGCATTTTAAGCAATTATTAAGCAAAATTATTTTGCTAAGAATTATGACGGGGTTCATTGCTTTCCAAACTAAATGGCTAATTTCACAGCTTCTTGTAAGGGTGAAGCGGAATATACACTTCCCAGTGAAGACAGGGAATTGTGGAACTTGGTAACAGACCTTAGGGAGCTGGACAAATTGGCAGTGTACAAAACAGTTACTCTGAAAACAATTGTGTCTCTAAACCATCAATTCTCATTCATATGTAATGTCATGATCCTGCTTCTTCTGAAATAATTGGTAAAGCCTTTCCTAATTCCACTGGGACTAAAATTGGTCTTTTGGCCTTCCATTCTGCAAACACACATGCACATACTGAACAGACCTATTCACATGATTAAGTTAAGCATGCAAATAAGTCTTTTCACTTGTAGTTTGTACATTAATAGTGTTTGGAAAATGGAAAAGTTACTTTTCTTCCTAAAACCTTTAGTATAAAAAAACCACTGTTTCCACTGATTGTAAATGAAAGATATTGACTCGTGAGCACAGAACAACCCACTTTTCAATGTGTAAGGATTTTTTAAGAAATCCTAAATATGAGAAATGGTGGCTACAAATGGTCTTTGTCTCCACATAAGTTAGCTGCAGGAAAGCCAGGGCCTTTCTTCCTCTAGATGAGTCTTGAAAATCCAGACAACCCTAAAGGAAATATATAAATCAAGAAAAATATATTTGGACAGAATAATAAAAAAGTATGTTCTACCAAGATGACTTCATTCAAAATTACTTGGTCAAAATTAATATCCTTCCAGGAACAGACACTTTTTTGAGCCACCATAAAGACAAAAAAAAAAAAAAGAGATAAAAGTAATGAAAGGAGTTCCTTGTTTTTATATCTGATGCTACATTCTCTTTTCTTAAATTTCTACTCACAAATCATTCTTCTCATTCTTTTCATTTTGATACCTGGTGAATTGTACCTATTATATTTCTTGAATTGTATGAGCACTCTATCCTACTATCCCGCTAAAATATGAGGATATATGTTAGCATTCCAAACCTTGAACAAACGTCAATATCTGCATTTTGCCGAAGAAACAAAGTTTTTAGGGAATTCTTTTTCCTGTCCTGCTTTCCAGGAAATGAGGGATTCTTTTCTTTCAGCTAATAGACTGGCAGATGTTGGAGCAGCAAGCTTTTGGGAATAATTATGGTATTATTGCTGAGGAAACAGTGTAAAGCCAGAACAGATATTTTGCTCTTAGTGATAGCTGGTGTTATTCTACCTGGTTTGAGGGAGACAGAATTTACCATCTTAGCTCTGGAGCCTGCACTAGCAGCAGAGTGTTGCAGAACTAAACCCTCCATACCCACTCTGAAGGTCTGGGGAGAGAACACGAGCTTAAACATGAATCTGTGTTCACAAACTCAGAAGTGGAACATGAATGCTGGATTTTCCTCTCCCAGTAAAGATTTATTGATATATTATCTATATATTTAATACACACTGTATGCACAGGACTTGGAGCAGAAGATAATGCCATCACCTCCCTTGGAGCACTTACATATGCGCTTATGATTATATTTCTCATTTCTCATTTTCTTTCTCACTTTTCCAATGATAGAATCTTGCATTCTTTTCTACAAGGTGTTTCCATTTCAATAACTTTTTGTTGTTGCCACAATAACATACATGATGTGAACAAATATTTTCCAAGAACTTCAGGTGAGGTGTCTTTGGACTTCATTGACAGGATAATAGATAAAATTCGGACATTAGGAAATGGGGACTCTTTCTCCAAACATGTAAAAATTAGTTATAGACAATAGCAGCATAGAAACAGCTTTTCCTTGCTGACTCTATTGAGATAAAACCACTTGCCAACAGTAGGTACAGGTAGACAGTTTCCTGTAAGATCAATTACTGTTTGTATGCTTACCTCTGTAGCGTAGGATATGGCCCTGATACTGTGGACAGCCTGAAGTGTCTGGCTCTGTTTACCAGGACATCAGCCTTTCCCGTTCTCTGCTGGTGACACAAAAAAGCTATCACTTTAGTTATTAAATGTAGATTGTTAGAGACTTCTGGGAAATGTTCCGCAGCCTTCAGAGTGCATTGGGAATAGCTATCCTTTCAGCATATCTGAAACAAACAACCCTACACAGTTTCCTAAGTTTTCAGAGTACTTCAGTTGATGACTTGAATGGCCTCATTTCTTACTGTGCTCTTTTAGTGACTTGAACTCAGCTGCTGGTTGGAAATTAAAAGAAGCCTTTAAGATATAATTGCAGCTCAGCTTACAAGAAATCGCTAAGTGATAGGAGCCAAAGTGGATGTAAAAAATATTAGCTGCAGAACTTTGCTTCCTGGGACTTTCTTAGTACTGTTCAATACTCTTCAGTATATGCACAAAAAATGCCACAAAAGAATCAGAAGTTAGCTGTTGCTTGGGAAAGAAAGCTAATTAGTTATACTTAGAAGAATTACCTTGGTTACCAGATGAATTATATTTTTCCCAGTTCATTATGTCCCAACAGGTGGATGTCTCCAAACGGTACTCAAGACACACTTGTGGACTAAAGATTTCCCAGTCACTGCAAAGGAGCTACAAACAAGTGATTTGCCAGGTGCACCTCGGGATAAATAAACTTTCTAGACTTGATTTGTTTCTTTAACTGCAAGTAAGCATAGATGATTAAAGACAGCAGATCTCAAATGCTAATGTGTTATCCTACAAGTAAGAAGCTTAAGTTTTCAAAAGTGTGAGAGACCTCCTGGGCTAAGGAATTTTGTGCTGGATCATTTCTGCTGTTATTAAAACCATATAGTCTAAAGTCAGACAAAAATATACAAACACTAAGAGTTTTCTGTTACTTTTCAAAACAAACATCTTTAAGCCTTTTGTGTGCACTACCAAGTAATTAACAAGATTGTGGATGCCTGGGAAGTTTTTAGAGTAGAAGACATTTGTATGCCTGCTAGGAAAAAAAAATAATAAAAATCTGTTCTTCATTTTTGAGTAGTGGTCTTTTTTACTTTTTTCATACCTTCATTGATATTTTTAAAATAAGTGACTGCTTGTATCTAACCTTCATATGTGACCATTTTTCTCTAGCCTTTGTAGAGTAACTTTAAGTGCAAGCTAATCAATGTAATACAAATCAGAAACAACTCACAACAGACCAAGGTACTATCTGTGTGTTTCTGCTGCATCCTGTAAATATTCAGTATAATATAGTATTTTTAGAGACACATTATAATTCAATATTTATTTATATTATTTTAATGTTTGGATTCATTTGACTGAAAATGCGCATTTGTATGAAGATATCTGAGCCACATAAAAGGTTATTTCATTCATACATTTATATGGCTGTGTGTATGTCCATGTTCACAAGTATTTTCGCCTTAGAAACTTCAGACCCTTTGGCTAAATGGAACTTCTTTTTAATATGACTTCTTTTTAACATGAGCACTGGCACAGGCTGCCCAGGAGGGTTGTGAAGGCTCCTCTGGAGGTTTTCAAAACCTGCCTAGACACATTCCTATGCAACCTGGTCGAGGTGAACTTGCTTTAGCAGGGGGTTGGACTTGATGATCTCTAGAGGACTCTTCCAACACTGACCACTCTCTGATTCTATGATAGTAACCTAGTAACTGTCAACAACTAAGTACTTCTGTCAGAATTTCCGTTATTTGTGCATATTTGTGATAGAGAACAAGAAATCACATTTATTTATAGCATATCAACCTCTTTCCCTAAACATCTAACCCTATGAGCATATCAGATGACATATTTCATCACTCAGTGTAATATTACACCAATTTTTGAGTTGAAACCTGACGAACTAGTTTTAAGTGGTAATCAGCAATAATGTATTACTTGTACCTTAATGTCACTATTGGTGATTTAGTGATTAATTATCTGACTGCTGTGTAGTGCTTAAAATAATCTAAATGCATAGGGTAAATTAGTTGATCAGGAGAAAAGTCTGTCATGCAAATTCAGTTCTTACAGAACCTTCCTGTCACACTCATCAATGACAGCCTAAGTGGGTCACTAGAGTGGATGGCCCCTGTTAATTTATTTTCTCAGACATGCAATACATATTCATGATATCCTGCTGTTTGTCTGTCACCTCAAAGAAACTCTCCATCTCCTCCAAATTATAATTAATGAAAATATGCACGGTTAGGCTTAGAGGCTTGGAAGAAGAGATACTGGTATTATATCGCAGTGGGTTGCAAGGTACTGATATCAGCAGTTGCTTGCTAATGTGGTAGAGGAAAAACATTACTTTTCCTGATGCCTTTTCTTTGTCTTCTTCCAAGTAACAAATGAAAAGATCATGTGCTAAAAAATATATATTTTTTTAAAAAGTGTGTATATGTATATATGTGTAAATACAAAAAAATATACAGAAGCACTATTCAGAGAAGCTTTTGGTATCATACTATTCTAATCTAAAGTTTGACATTTTTTTTTCAGGCCATAACAATTAAAGTCATATATGGAAGCTATCTACACACACTTATATTTTTCAAAATGGTACTTGCCTATTTGCCTAGGTTGACCGCTTTTTGACAAGTATGCCTTTTTATCCAGAATTATCCCTATTAATACCAGCCATTTCCTGTCATCACCACAGCATATGGTATAGGAAAAGATATATTGTGTGCAGTTTTTTAATACTTAGCTTACAGGTCTAAAGAAATGCAATCAGTTCCCAAACTAATGGGAAAAAAAGGTAAAAACATGCAAAAAAGTCACATTACTACACGAGTAACAACAGTAGCAATGAGATGAATTATATAGTCATATGATAAATTACTATAAATAAATTCATCTCATGCTTCTTCAATTTATCAGTTACCTTTGATTGTCCAATCTTTTTTGTGCTGTTAATCCATCTCCTGTAAAACTGGCTTGAATATTACATACCTCTGAGCAGCTTCTGACAACTGTCTATTAAAATAAGAAAAAAAAAAATCTTACTACCAAGGAAGAGATTATTCTATATAGGTCTTTTCCAGCAGTTACACCTGAGAAAAAAAAAAAAAAAAAAAAAAGTGTAATACTGAATCCTGAAAAAGTTATTATTGTATTATATTTTGCTCTGCATCAGGCTGTTCTTCTCCATTCTTATCAGAATCACAGGTCTACTTTCAAAACATTATAGGTAATCTGGGTGTAATAATGTCTTTGTTTCAATGCTGTCTTTACTTTGTTAATGAAAGACAATTGAGTTCAATTTTACCAAAAAATGAAAACATTGAAATGTTAAATTTGTGTATTTGTTTGCAGTCATTTTTAATTCCTTCTGGTCAGAAAAGTCACTAACACAGGGAAAAAAAACAAACCAGAAATAATAATTTTTAACAGTTCTACACATTTGCAAAACAGTCCTTTTCTGTGGATAATACATGAGAAAATCACAAGAGTTGAAGTCGAAGGATTTTGTTGCTGACCTGCATGACTTCCTTGTGGCTTTGTCACTCATAAATAATGTATTCAGCCCCAACTCATGCCACTGAAACATTTATACCACAACACATCATTGTGTATGTTATATAAATATTTATTATGATGAATTATTAAAATGAGTAATGAATATTTATTCTTCTTGCAGCATCAGTATATGCACATATGTATATTCTGTGCTTGGATAAGTATTCATGTAGAAAAATATGTAGGTAGCTCTACACACACATATATATATTCTCTGATATATGAGTGCTCTCTTGTACGTACATCAATCCATACACATATGCACAATGGGATGTGCACACCCAGTTGTAATTCTGGAAGAGTGTAAACATGCTCTTTACAGACATACACTATTTATAAACAGAAGCATCTACATGAAAGGTAGAATTATGTACATTTAATAATTTTTTTATTATCTATGATTAATTCTAATAGAATCATGGCTTGGCTGCAACTATGATAACAAAGACAGGGTAAAGGCCTCAATTGAATAGTATCCAAGTCTCTGAGAACACATCTTTCATTAGCCAAGATTTACAACACAGGAATGTTTTTCAGCCACTGTTTTCACACATTTGTCTGCTTATAGTAAGAAAAGAGATAAAAATATTAAAAGATAAAAATAATTTACTATACTATATGGCTTCTGTGATATCCAAAATGTGCATAAAGGAACAATGCTAGATTATGATTCAGATGGCTCCCTAAAACAGATGCCTGTTGAATGCTGAAGTCTGTCTGGGTACATCTATCTAATCATATCTAATTTCATAGACTATTGGCGCATTTTTTAAAAAAATATGCCAGGAAATTATATGACAGAACAGAAAGAAGCAATAGAAAGAAAACTATGACCACTGCTAGGAGCACACTGGTGAGGGAAAGAGCTTGGGAACCAGATATGAGATGCATTTTCCAGTCTCTGAGAAACTTTTCATTGCACGCCATGACATAAAACATTCCAAAGCAGGATGCATATTTGAAATATTAGTAGTAATGCATTGAGCTCCATAGACAGCTGCTTATTTCTCCATTTGCTATGTACAAAGCAAAGGATTAACACCACTGGCAATATTTGTGTCAGGCCATACTGATTAATTTAATATTCTGATTGGATGAGCAGCAGAGCTTTAACGGCTGTTAACTTTCTGGCAAGCAGTGCTGAGAAGGTGATAATGAGATTAACATTTGGAGAACCTGATTTGCTTTTGCGCTGTATTTAATTACTACTTTGACACCAACTGGTATGCACTATGGATTGCACAGATACACTGATAGATATCCATATTTGGTAAACTATAATATTGGCTTTAAATAAATGTGTTAAATTCTGTGATTTTAAAAATACTTTGCACAAGACGTGAAAAATATGTAATCTTATGCTCAGTTAATAGCACCTTAAAGATGATAGTTGGAGTAAGCTGAGCATCTACAGAGAATGCAGAAAGGGATTGATTGTCAAGATTGTAAAGACTGGGAAATATATTAATAAAGTAAGGATTGCCAATAGTTGAATGAACTAATCAAGTGTAAAGGAAATGAAAACAAGTCTTTAAAAGATCCTATGAACAGAAACAGAATAGAGAGAAAAAGAAGACATTAGTGCAGTCAAGTCAGGGTAAAGATTTTGGCATTTTTTCTCCTAAGAAAATTCTGTAAGAGTTTAATAATGTCATTTAAAGATTAGGCTGAATTTCAAAATACAATGTAATTAAGAGTATGGGGTAAAAAGCAGGAAAAAAAAAAAGAAATCTTTCCCTAAAAATCACAAAGGTCTAACATGGTTTTCTGAACAAGTGGAATGTGGTATTGACCAGCTGCAGAAGAAAGGAGAAGAGGCAACAGGTAAGGATATCATGGGAGAAGGAATTTTTTACAGAGATGGTCAACAATTGCTCTTGAGACTAGTCTTAATGACTTTTAAAATAAGATGGGACAATTGCATTTGCTCAATGAAAATTTGGATTTATACATAAAAATACATGTTAACGTTACTTGATTTAGCAAAATAGCTTACTAGGACTCTAACCTGTTTATAAGCAGTTCAGAATTTGAGGAAGCATAATGTTTTAAATATATATCTTCTAAACATACAATTTGTACTATTTGTGCAAAATAATATACATTATTCTTAGCTTTCACTATCTGAGCAAATAATACTTTCTGTTATTTCTATGATTATCTTGACCTCAATGAATGAAACTCAAGAAAGTTTTTTTAGAAGTGCTTTGGACTCAATTGGAAACAATCATTGTGGAAAAAACCAAGCATATGGGAGTTGTTCATACATACTGAATATGTCATTCAGGACCATTCTCATCTCAATAACAGAAGTTTCTGAAAACAGAAAATGGAGAGAGAAAATCCAACTGATATATATATAAAATCCCTTTTTGCTCTTCTATAACTGCAAATGAAATTTTCACACATTGTGTAAGTTCATTTACACTGTTAGTAGAGTAGAAAAGGCCTTAGGCCAAATGAGAACCATGTGTTTTCCTTCAGATACTGCTGTCTCTTTGTAGTAACTAATTGATATCCCTTGTGACTCTCGTTTGTTGATGAAGTGTGGTCAAAGTATCAAAGATCAGTTTCACCAAAAGAGATGCTAAGACAATATTCTTTCTCTTCTACTGTTTAGTTGTGTTATATTAAGTCTATTATTTATTTTCATCTCATATATATAATAATTTCCTCCCTCACAACACTGAAAAAATCTTAATTTGGGACCAATTATAGGAAATGATAGCATTCATGGTTGGAGTACTGGATAATAGTTAGCAGTACTGCTGTGAACTAGTGATTTGTAGATCCCTACTCCTTTCCCATCAGTTTTATGGAAACTGATATTTTCCGAAGAGATCACCAAATTTCAGCCTTTGCCACTGTTTCATCTTTGATATCAACTTCACAGAAGCCATTTGTTGCAACTTAAAATGGTCAAATGGGACACACAGCCCTGAGCCAACTGAAGGAGGATATATTGAGATGCATTGGCTAGATATGTAACACAGAAGGTTGTGCTCAAGACTTTCCCACCATTGTTCAGATTAAATCTGTCATCATCCTGGCAGGATTTTCAGTAAAAGAATCCCAAAGAAGACTTTATGGGAATATGACGTACCTGTTGCACAAGGACAGGACCAGCAAAAGGACAATAAATCTGATGCTTGTGTAAGTCTTTAGAGTTACTGTGCATATGTCATAGGTAGAGTTACCATGCATATGTCATAGGTTTCGTTTATACAAACATAACCACAGGTTTTTTTCATGCTCTTAAGGGTAAAGGATGTCTTCAATCTGAAACTGATTAAGTCATAACTTCCTACACCTCCTTCATATCCTTTCTGAATGGCCAGGGCTTAATCCTCCTCCAACTGCAAATCTCTCTGGACCAAGAAAAGTAAATTTCAACAGGGCAAAAAAGGAATTAATAATCAAATATTCTTAACAATTAAAGTCCACTCTGCTAGGTCTTAAACTTCTAATTCAAACCCATACTATGTTCCCAGGGATTCTTTAAACTATAAAAACAGATTTAGGGAAATATCTACAGTATAGCCTGAAAGAATTGTGTTTTTTTAGCACCATGAAAGGAAAATAGTCTAATTTTTTAAATGACTTTGCTGACTGATCAGAGAGAGAAGTATTCTTCAGGATTCTTTTACTGAAAATCCTGCCACTTACATTGCGGAGAGATTTTCTGAGTTATTGAGGAAGTAAAGTCCTTGTTTAGTGTAGGAATTATAAATATCTTGAATCTGTCTAGAACTAGCAATCAAACCGAGAAATACTACAAAGAGTAGGGTAACAGTATTGCTAATTGTAAAAAACATTATTACTCATTAATACAAAAAGGATGGACAATTTGTCCTCATTACAGATTTCTCTTCCTAACAGTGTTTTCCAGTCACGCCCTTGACATTACACATCTCTCTTTTTTATTTACTTCACTGATATTTGAAATGCAATCCAAGACATTTTGCTTATGAAACTGAAGAGACTTCAGATTTGCTTTTGTTCAATTGGAGCTAATTGTCTGAGACAATTTACATCCATCAGCAGAGTGTTTTATGGCTTTCAGACTCAGTTTAAAATGAATAAGTAAGAGAGCTGAAATCATTACTCTCTTTTATTACTGGAGATGTGCTGGCTAATCTGAGAGTCATTTGAATGCTAGAGACCTATCATACACTGGACATCTGTCAAGCTCTAGCTTCAGCCACTAATTCACAATCTGTGCCACTTAGTAGCCTCCTATTTTTTTTATCTTGAACATTTTCCAGGCAAAACCAAAATTTTGAGTTAGTTATTTAGTCTCTGTATATTTGTTGTTGTTGTTATTTGAAGAGTTACTTGGAAAGATATATAATTTCATTTTTTGCTTAAGCCTGATTAAGACTTAACTTTCATACTGTTGGAGAAACATCCTGCGATAATTTTTTATGAGAATTCTAAGATTTCATTGCCATGCGAACATCATTACCAAATAGAAATAGGGGAGAAAAAAGACCATCTGTCAATTGCCACTATCTGTTTCTCTCATCTTTGCACAGATTTTAGCTGCTGTACACAAAACCATAGAACAGTGCATGGGAAACAACTACTAAGATTTTGAGAAAAAAAGCAACAAACCAAACAAATCAAAGGATACCAGGGCTATGAGTGAGACCATAAAAAAGAATTGAGGAAGGACAGGGAGGCTTAGCAGCAAAGAAAACAACATTTAAGGGATATGGGGAAAATAAGAGTGCAAAATATCCTAGCAAGAAAGAAAATGAAACCAGAGTGAGATAATGTTTATAAGTAAGACTTTGGAAATACTTGATGAAAACTAGATAACAAAAGAGGAGACTTGGAAAAGAGAAATTGTAACTGTGCATGAAAAAGGAAATATATAGAAAAAATGAGGTAGATATGAGCAAGGCATCACAAGAAGTGAAAGGAAAGAGGACAGAGTGCAAATCCATAAAAAAGATGCAGAAAACTTCGAGTGAAGAATATTATCTGTTACATGAAAATAAATTCTGATTTTCTGATTTTTTGGTATCAGAAATTCCACAGCAGACATACGTGTGATATACTATCCCTGTTTCTTCACCACTTTCTCCAGAGCAGTAGATGTCTGAACACTGGAAGATATCCTGACAGGAATTTCCACTGCATAACCAACACTTTGAAATGGTCACATGTTGACATTGTTGTTATCAACAGTAAAGCATTATAGAGCTTAATTTACACAAATGTCTCATGTTTCTTAATAAATGCAAGTAGTACCAAGAAAGCTTCCTTGTACTTTTCATCAATGGTCTGTAGAGTGGAGGTGCTGAGATGGTAGAGCAGACGCTGTGTTTGGACTGAAGCCACCTAATGCTCTACCAGGCAATTCTGTAACAGTTTGGGATTCTGTAACAGCCCTTGGGACCGTCAGGTCAGCAAGGATAGCAGGATGGTGTGGATAACAGAGAACTTGCCCTTGGTGGATGAGGAAAAGATTAAAGACTTGTTGAACAAACTTAATGCTCATAAGTCAATAAGACCTGATGAGATGTATCCAAGAGTGCTGAGGAAGCTGGCTGATGAGGTTGCTAAGCTGCTCTCCATCATTTTCGAACAATCATGGAGGACAGATGAGGTGCCTGAGGGCTGGAGAAAGGCCAATGTCACTTCAGTCTTCAAAAAGGGCAGAAAGGACGACCCAGGAAACTACAGGCTGGTCAACTTCACCTCCACCCCTGGAAAGGTGATGGAAAAACTCATCCTCGATGTTGTTAATAACCATAGAAAGGAAAAGATGGTTATCAGTGGGAATCAACAGGGAGTAACCAAGGGGAAATGCTGCTTGACCAGCCTGATAGCCTTCTATGAGTGCATAACTGGTTTCTATATGAGGAGAGAGCAGTGGATGTCATCTACCTTAACTTCAGCAAGGCTTTTGACACCTTCTCCCGTAATACGCTCATCAGAAAGCTCAGGCAGTGTGGCTTAGATGAGTGGACAGTGAGGTGGTTCAAGAGCTGGCTGAATGACAGAACCCAGAGGGTGGTGATCAAAAGCACAGAATTGAGTTGGAGGCCTGTGGCCAGTGGAGTTCCATAGGGATCAGTTCTGGGACCAGTTTTGTTCAACATCTTCATCAATGACCTGGATGAGGGGACGGAGTGTACCCTCAGTAAGTTGGCTGGCGATACCAAACTGGGAGGACTGGCTGATTCACCAGAAGGTTGTGCTGCCATTCAGTGGGACCTCGACTGGCAGAGAGGAACCTCATGAGCTTCAACAAGGGCAAGTTCAGAATCCTGCATCTTGAAAGGAACGACCTCATGCACTAGTACAAGCTGCCAATTGACCTGCTGGAGAGCAGCTCTGCAGAGAGAAATCTGTGAATCCTGGTTGGTAATAAACTAATCATGAGCCAGCAATGTGCACTCATGGCCAAGGTCAATGGCATTCTGGGATGCATCAAGAAGAGCGTGGTCAGCAGGTCAAGGGAGGTTTTTCTCCTCTTCTACTCTGCCTTGGTGAGTCAGAGTATTTGAAGTCCTGTGTCCAGTTCTGGGCTCTCCAGCTCAAGAGTGATAGGGAACTTCTGGAGAGAGTCCAGCACAGGGCCACCAAGATGATCAGGGGACTGGAGCATCTTCCTTGAGGAAAGGCTGCTGGAAATAGGGTGCTTTATTCTAGAGAAGAGGAGACTGAGAGGGGATCTCACTGTTATATATATCTAAATGTTGGATGTCAGGAGGTTGGGGCATCCCTTTTTTTTCTGCTGTGTCTATTGACAGGATGTAATGTAGTAATGTGATGAAGCTGGAACACAAAAGTTTCATTTAAATGTAAGAAAAAACTATTTTACTATGAGGCTGAGGGACTTCTGGGCCAGGCTGCCCAGGGAGGGTGTGGAATCTCCTTCTCTGGAGGTTTCAAAACCTGCCTGGAGTTGTTCCTGTGTGACCTATTCTAGGTGGATCAGGTAATCAGCAGGGGGATTGGAATAGATGATCTCTGAAGGTCCCTTCCAACTCCTATCATTCTATGATTCTATGATTCTATAAGCAGTAATATCTCCTTAAAACTGACAAGGAAATGTAAGATTACTGACTGACATGTTTTGAAAACTAATTAGATGCATCAAAATAAATCACTTGATTTTTACAAAGCTAAGATTACAAGATGTATAGCCCTTCCAAATGCCCATCGGTAAATATCACAAGACTGGAATAGAAAGGAAACAAATCCTGGATTTTGGATAATGTTGAAAATAAACAGCTTTATTGTGGTGAAAATTAAATTGTTTTGATATTGCAGTCCCAAATTTCTACAAGAAATCATTGAGTCAACAGAGGACTTTATCCCACTTCCTAGATCTCACAGTTGTACTGCTGACATTTGAGAATACAGGCTCTTGCAGCTCTGTGTAACATAATAATGTTAAAGTCTATTGAATGAATATTGAACCTCCTACATCATTACATAAACAAAATGTAGAGTGGATGAAATATTTTAAACAGCATTTAAAAAAATTTTTTTTTCAGTGAAATTTCCTTTACAATTGTGTTGAATTTGTAGGACAGCTTATTATTTTAGACAGTCTCAATGACTTTCATTGAAGAGTGGTCAGTACCTAGCAGAGCATGTTCGGGGAGTGCTGCAAAATAGTTTTGTATGTACGATTCATCCAAGAAAATAAGAGCAACCTGAGGATATGCTGACTGATTGATTTTGGCAGCACTGCATCCATGCAATGACAGAAGTGATACACTCTAGCTCAGCAGCAGTACAGTAAAAGGATCCCTGAAATTATTGGCATTTGAATAAAAGGGAAGACAAATCTTACTTTTTATTAAAGACAGAACTTAGAGACAAGTGAATCATTTCAGGCACAGAAGCTCCTTTTCTCTACTTCATCCATTTCTAGTGCTGAAAGAGAACAGATATCTTCCTGAGACTCTGCTTTCACCAGAGGAAGTGCTAACCCTTGTGTCCCTATCTTTGACATGAAGACAGAGACAAAACTCACTATTTCAAAAGAGTTTGTGTCTTACTATTCCAAAGGCAGTATTTGAAACACTAACAGTAGAAAGTTAAATTCAGAACTTTAATGTGAGATTTTTGTCCATTTTTGTATACTGTGAAAAAGCAAACAGTCAATAGTTTTGAGATATAAAAGGAAAAAAATAGTCACAAAGAAGACTATCCCACTTTTGGAGATATGTGATTTTGAGTCTTATTTCTTCTAACCTTAGGTCCTAAATGTAATTGAAATCTGAAGAATTATGGTGCAACTGACTTGGATATTTCATTTTACCCATTAGATTTTGATGGAATAATGAGATGTGAATAGAAAAAATAAACATAGCATTGGACTTATACAGGAGTAGTTGTTCCTCCTCTTTACCTTGTCTTTGTACAGCATCAAACTGAGAAATTTTTGTTCTTTTTCCCATGCTAGGGGCTCTCTAGAAGATACTAACAGTTTAATCCTTAGACATTTAAATAAATAAGGCAAAAGCAGACTTCAGTAAATTTAGGACTTGTACTAGACTTGACTATAAGAGACCAAAGAAGCTCTAGAAGTGTGAAATGAAGGAGGTGGAGGGGAAAAAGGAAAGGCAGGTAATGAGTATTGAATATTCAGTCATGAAGCATGATTAATGCATGTGATATAAGGGCAAAATCTACAAAATAATAAAGCTTTGACTGTTTTCCTGATACAATTGTTATTAAACATGAATCAATAGTTGAAAACATGCATAGATCAGTCAAAACTTTGTAAGTAATAATAGAGTGTAAGGTTGTCTATGGCAATAAAATTAAATAAGACTTCAAGTACATTACTTCTTGGCTAATCATAAAAATAGATCAAGAGCAGAAGCTTAGAAGGACTGATAGAGAAATGTTAATATTATACTCAATTTATTTGTAGGAGAGTAAACATTATTTTAAAGTTCTTTATTAATTATGTAATTTAATCAGAACAATATAAAATGTTTATGTGGAGAAGTGACAGAGTAGCAAGTAGCCTAGCTGGACATATATCAAAACAAAAGGAAAGTTGAGTAGAGAATGTGTCTGGAATGTACCAAAGGAAAACAGGAAGACCACGACAGACCACATCAAGAGTCTTGTAGATAAAAAAAGACCAGTTTCCAAATAACCCCAAACCCAAGCACATAAAGCAACCAACATCTGTTTTGAAGGTTACATTCCCCACTTTTCTCTTCCGCAACCCTATTTTATTCTAAACATGAAATTTTCTCAAAGCTAAATGATTTTGTAACAAACTTTGGTCTAATTTACCTTTAAATTTTCCTACAGAAATAAGCTGCATTGTGCATTGTACCCTTTATAAGCAATATCATTCTGATTTAATGAATCCTACCAGTTATGAACACAAACCCCATCATTCTCACTCCCACTATTGTAATAACCGACACAGATTCTGAACTACAGTCTGCATTGCGTTCTCCATAGAGTAAGGGAGAGAGATGTATACTGAAATCCTGTTATGCATTTACTGTTGTTGTTTCAGGATTTATTTTAAAGATTCTATTTTTGTGGCATGCTCAAGATATATTGGATGGATGCCTAAATAACTTTGGACAAAGCTACTCATTAAGGATCACCACAAAAATGTACCTTTTTAGCCAAATTAATAATCAAAAGTTGAAAGAAAGAAGGCAAATTAAAGAGAATGAAATGAAGTAGATATGCTGGACCCTGTTAACTCCTAGTGTTGTCTCTGAGGAGCTGTACAACACTTCAAGATTCAGTTTGATTTAACATTTTCTATATCTGTATAGTGGAACAAATTAAGTTCTGCTGATCTTCAGCTTGGATCGTTATTTGCCCTACTGTAAATAAGATAAAATGCTCCCAAGTGAGAAAATAGAATTTAAACTTACAAAGCAGCCACTTAAATGGTGGCACAAGATGAACAATGACCAGACAGTTCTGAGAGAGATAGTGAGTTACCAAGGGAAGACAGTAGAACAAAAAAGAGTAGAACAGAGAGAGATGAGTGAATAAACAACCTTGGAAGACTGACAGCTGCCAGTCCATGAAGAGGACGGGACAAGATGACAGCAGAATCAGATACCAACTCAATGGACAGGCAATGAGTGAGAATAGCACATCACACTCAGAGTTGTAAAGTTTTGGGACATCTAGCAGGAAATAGTGGCATTTGGATGTTACATTTATTTGGGTATAATATGATCTGATTTATGAAAACCAACTTTTTTATTTCTTACTAAGAATACTATATTTGTAAAAATCAGGTAAAGTAATTATAAGGTGTATATAATTTCAAAAAATAAATATAAATGAGATACTTAATTTTGCATACCTACTTTTAATAAGACATTTTTTTGGTTTAAAGTTATATGTATTTTCTAAGACTTCAGGGACATTATGACAGTAAAGGATGAGCATTTTTATTTTTTCCAAATTCATTTTAGGTCAAAGCCTTAGAAGAAACACAGGTTGGAAATACATAGACCTTCTGTATACCTTCAGTCATACAGACGTCTTGCAATCTTAAAATGATTTTAAAATTTTATTATTACTACTGGTACTGAGGTCGGGGTTTTTTTGTTTCTTTGAGGCCTGAGTTTCTTGTCTTACAATTGCTTTGAGAAAAAAATATCAATCCATTTTTCTGTCATGTTGCTTATTTGAGAGGAGACTCTAAATCACTACTATTTTTTTTTTTTTTTTTTTTTGCAGACATACACTGATATCTGATTAATTTACATGAGCCCAAGCAGTAGCATCAAACATGGTACATCAGGATCCTAGCTTTTGAAAAATGGAGCTATTCACTAGGAGAAGTAGTCATCCAAGCTAGATAAAAGGATTTCTGGGTGACTTGACCCATTAAACATTTTGCAGGTATATTGCTCACTACTATCAGGGGCTGAATGCTACATATAGTGACAAGTCATGTTAGTGACTAATATATCCATGCCCTTCATACATGGACAAAAGAATAAATAATTACTTTTAAGATTTTCCCTAAAACTAATTAAATGTTTAAGCTCCCAAGGGTTGTTATTTTTTTTTTATTTTTACATACACAATATCTGATCTGTAGAACATCTACATCTATGTAATTATTTGGATATAAAGCTGGTGAAGGCATGGACTTGAAAAAATACACTCGCACAAATATTTGTATAATATAGTATGCTATAGTATAACCTGCAGACCTTTTCCCTGAAAAACTGAGCTAAGTACTGCTCATGACTTGTATATTAAAGACCAAATTTTTTGAACTGTTTCAGCAGAATTAACTTAAAATTTGATCACTGTATAAAGCTCAATGTTATTTCATTTCAGTATACAAAACAAAATAAAAAAGAGGTTTGGGGACAAAGAGCTTTGTAAGAACATTTGCATATTTTTTAAATCTGTTCTTCCCTTTAAAATTAAATCCTCCAGTTTCATGTCTTATGAAGGTAATTTAGAGAAATATATGCACATTTTTCACAAATTATGTTTCTAAAACGGACACTGTTCATAAAAATTTCTTTTCAGCAGAACAGTTCTGTATTCTCTATTGTCAATAGACAGACAATTACCATGATTTTCCTTAGGATAGACCTTTTATTTGTTTAATTTGTCTTCACCTTCACTACTGACAATTTCATCGTTGGCATCAACTCTCCTTTAAAACAGCAGCGCAAGCATCATTCCTTGTCTGTGGTTTCCTCTTGTTGGTACTGCACAGACAGTGCTACAATGTTTCTTCTACTTTTTCTAACCTACTGGGTAGGAGTGCTGTGTTCCTCTGACCTTCATTCCTAACAGAGACAGACTCTTAAGAGCAGAGGCTGTGTGACATTTCAATACAGTAAAAAAAGAAAAGGCAGCATTTTTGACCTCTTACTCCCACATTTACATTGGCTGATAACATGTGAAAAATAGGCCTGCAGTCTAAATACTTGCATAAACTAGAAAAGAGGCTGTTTCCTACAGTATTTGCCAATAATTTGCCAACTTTCCAGGTAAGTTGCTGAAAAGATGAGCAATTTAAAATAAATCTATGGTTATGCAATTCATGCCTGGGCAGAGGAAGGAGAATATGTAAATCTGAAAGTGAATTTAAAAAATGTTGTGTACCATAATGGTTCTTGAGTATATGTTTATGTAGTGGTTTTGCCTGAGCCAGTTTTTTTGGTAGTGGGGGGCCCACAGGAGTGGCTTCTTTAAACAACGAGAGTTGCCAGAAGCTTCCCATGTAGCTCATAGGTTTAGAGCCAGTCAATTCTAAGTTTGACCCTGCACCTGACCCAGGCCTGGCCAATTAGTGATGGTGGCAATGCTTCTGTGAATAACATATTTGAGGAGAACCTGCAGCAGGGCTGTGGCTGAAGCTGTCTTCTTGCTTTCTGTGCATAGGTGAAATTTGAACGTTACTTATGCTGTTATGTGGAAGAGTGGGTTACTAATGCTGTGTCAAGGGAGCCAGGGCTAACTAGGAGGTTAATATTTTTTCCTGGCAAATTGTTGCTTTCGAAAGAGCAGAACCTGAACTTTTTAGTCTGCATTACTGGGATGTTCCTACTGACCATCATGTCCAAGACCCTATCATATGCTAAGTCCTCTGTAATGTGATATTATCTATAAATAGAGAAGTGAATTACCTACGGTCTGCCTCTGGAAGTTATGCCAGTGGGCATGTGCAGTATTTATCTCAGATGGATTTTTCTCTTGAAAGAGGGCTGTGCTGATTCAAAACATGGAGCTCGGTAGCCCATTACTGACAGGTAAAAAAGTATATAAAAATCATTAGAAATCTTGCTTTTGCTTTGCTTCCTATTTAATCATGTGATAAAAGTACCTAGTATGGTAGTTCAAGACAGACAGACAGACCATAGATAACAGTGATTCCAAGACGTAAAAGAATTAAATGAGCAGCACTCTGCTAAACCAAAATGGTGTAGATTCTACATTCTCTTGCAGTTGCCTGGAAGCAGGAGGAATGTGTGATGTTACTACCACCAAAGTTAATCCATTGTACATAAATCAAACAGGAATTTTTAGGTAATTGTTACACATCTCGAAGTAAATCCACAAAGCTCCACATGAGCCAAGAGATGTGAGAAGTTTTATACTCCATATAAATTCTCGTAGCAATGTTTCAAAGGAAGGAAAGGATGATGCCTGGACTTGGGAAAGGCTGGGGTAGCACCCTCCATGGAGATGTGCAAAGATTATGCGCCAGACAAAACCTCCTCTCTGCTCTCTTCTTTCTTCTCACTCTTTCTCTCCCCACTGCTTCCCCTCGTCACTATCCCCATCCCTTCCCATTATTTCAACTCAAAAGTGTTGAAAAGATGTAAAGAAGAAATAAATTGACCATTGACCAAGAAATCGTGATGTGGGCTGTACAATGAGCAGCAAGCTACCATCCAACAAATGCTTTATTTGCATTGCTTCAAAGTCTTTAACCATAACATCTCAAAGTCAATCTCTAGGACAGGTCTGTAAAGAGATGTGACAGCTTTCTGAGGCAGCTTATTAGCAGTGTTTTAAACCTGCATAAAGGTTTAAAAAACCTAAACACATAAAGTTCAAGCTGTAACCTATACATTACAGTATAAGCATAGTGTTCCCCAATGACTCTGCTTTGTACTTAGTCTTCTCTGTAGTATATTTGGATTTAAATGCTAATCTAATTGTGTAATATGGAGTTCATTGTAAGCTAGACACATGAAAATTAGGCACGTAAGACAAATTTATAATTCATGCTTACCTTGTGGTTGAGGAAGAGAGACACACTTTCAAAGGAATGATTCCTTCAGTCTTAAGGTAGGTGTCAGGTGCCTAAGATTTGTAGAGTGAATTGCCCACAGCAGATTATTTTTTTTCACTTGAACTACGGATGGAGCCCTAGAAAACCAGCCTAGATTTGGAGATGTATATAAATGTAACTGAGGCAGACGTAATTTTAAAAGTCATTGGTCAATGTGTTTATGATGACTCTCTCTTAAATTTGGAATGAATTTCATAACATAGAACTTCTACTTCAAACTGTGTTTTGGTTATCAGTTTTCAGCATGCTGTGATCACGCTGCACAACTATCCTTGCTTCCCTGGCAAAAATGGAAAAAATAATCCAAAAGTCCAATACCTGAGGCGCATTAGGAGTTTTATTTAATAAATACCAGTGTAGCTTCCAGATCAAATAGTGACAATCAATAACAAGACTGGCACACTGTAGACTAGTGTGCTATAACCTGAATACTTATTAGTCTTTTAGCAAGGTACTGGCACCTCCATCCACACAAAATTAGTTCTGGATAAAAGCCTTGCAAGTCATTAAACAGAAAAGTAACAGCTGAACTGCAAAATTGCATAGGACCGAGTTGATAAATTCTGCAGTCTCACTTCTGCAAGGTGATCACTTTTACTAACTTTATAAGACAATGAAGGAAAAATAACATAAGTGGTGTTTTGGAGATTGACTCAGCTGAATTACACAAATGGCATATATTATTTTTTGCAGCACTTGATTTGTGAATATGTATTGCTCAGACTGTGTGTCCTTCGTCTCCATTCTTTGTATTCTCTTCTCAGTTTCTTTAGCATGTTTTAGACATTTAGATGTGAATTTGAGTATCTTTCACTTACATGTTTCATCAACCCAGAGCACTTCACAAATTTAACTAGGGAAAGTTTAAAAATTGTGCCAGATTGTAGCTGGCTTTTGTTAACCATGCAGGGCCAAAGCCTTTCCCCCCAGACATCCCTCCTCCCAACTGCAATCCATGCAGTCTTCTGACTGCGAAGAATACTGTACACAAATACCACCTGGGCAAAGAAGTATTCAGAAAGTGGAAATGTCATTATATACTGCTCAATTTGACATCAAGCAGTGCTTTCTTCACAGGGAAGTGTATAAACAATTATTTTTGCTGTATGGTGGCATCATTTCCCTTGTAACCAGCTCACAAAAACATCTAACAGCAATGAAAAACCAGGATGTCTATGTGCATACAGTGTGCTATTCATTTGGTTTGTGTGAGAAAGAATTTGGATATTTCCTTTTGTGTATCCCTTTGAATAGCATGAACAGGTATTTCTAAATTAATATCTCAACTGAAAAAAAAACATCAACAACCAACAACCAGATTCCTTGTGGAAATGAACTTTTAGAACTGTTGAGGGCAATATTTATTCCATTTGAGGATATGTCTTTGTGAAACTAGAGCTTTTACATGTGAGATACTTAAGCCAGCTTTCAAGAAGAATAAATTGTCTTTCTTTTCATTTGCAAAACTAATCTGAAATGCATGTAGGCTTCAAAATTGAATAGAACATTCACAGAGACTGTTAACACTGCCTATGAGTTCTCTTCTACTAAGAACACTGCTTTTCTTCTTGAGATTCAGGAGGCAAATCTCCATTTCTGCCACTAGGATTTTAATGTCTAAAATGCTTGTTGACATGTACAAAATAAAAACTGAAAACTAAACTCAGAGATGAGGTTCTACATCACAGGAATAAAGTAATGGGAACAAACAGAACGGAAAGCATTTGACACATTTCGGGGCCAGCTGTCTGTAAATTGCCCCTTCTGTGCTAAGGTACTGTGTGGTCTCTGCCTCACTGCCTCATGCTGCAGCCATGTTACAAAGGCAAAGCTGAAAGCCAATATTTAAATGAGACTCAAACCTGAAATACTATTTTTCTCCATTAGAGGGTGGTCCCTCCTCATCATGGTTCAGTTCCACTGGCAGCAGGAGAAGACCTGCAATGCAGTCAGCTGCGTCGTAGATGACACATGAATCAGGAGATGTCTGCATCCTTCCTTCTCATGCCTTATGCTTCCTTTTGAACAGAGCAATTAAAGAAAGTACGTGTACGTGGCCACAGGCCAAGTATGCACAAACATACTTGCAGTGCCTGTCTTCATACATTATGTATGCATACAAGCAAGGGTGTCTGCACATGCATGTATTTGTACCAATAAAGCAGCTTAAAAACAGCTTACAGCTTTGCAGTAGCAGCTGTAACAAATGGAATGGAACTGAATTCTCCATTGCGCAATTATTCTTCTGTCAATAAAATCTACTTGATTTCAATCATACTAATGAACAGTACATGTTTTAAAAAACATTTGGCATATGTATATAAGTGCACAAAAATAATGTATTAGAAACAAAACCTTTACATTAAGGTGAAGTTGTGATTAGGAATTTGATAGCCATAGAATACCAAAATGCTACTTGCCAAATAAATCTTGCTACACTCTCATGTGAGTCTGAACAATATAAAAAGCCTTTCACAACATGATTGCATTCATTATTGTAATAGTCTGATTCCAAGCAGGCAACTCTATTCATTCAGTGTGTTTTCAAGATTATATATACATGAAGAAGGATTCTAAAATGTCTTTGTACTGATAAAAGCTAATAATAATAATAATAAAAAATTCAATAGAATTTCCTACAGTACAACATACTATGGAATAAGTATTGCAATGAAATGTAAGAAAGAATTGCTGCTGGCATAGTAAGACCACTTACACTTTGTATTTCATTAGTTTAATAGCAGTGGGCCGTCTCATTCACAGCACTGCCTATTATGAATTGTACATGACATAGAAAACCCACAGAAAAAGGCTTTGAAGATTTTTTTCTAATGATTATTATTTTTTTGGTAATGGTAAAAACCCCAGAATCTTCTTGAATAAGGGAAATAGAGAAATATGAATATGAAATATGAAGATTTCTCTCCAAATAGAGAAATCTGATCCTCCAAAAGACGTTTGGACACTTAAGCACTCATGAAAGCAGAACAGCACCCATAAAGCAAAGAATATGGAAGTGCAGGGCAACAACATTTCTGTTTTAAACTGATATTGCTCCATTAAAAGCACTTCAAACTAGCAGAAGGTCTGGTCCCTCATTACAGTCTGCACCTATAAAGGTATTTAATTCTAGTAGACTGATCTGGCAATGGAATCAGTGAATTATTGAAATGCTTTGTATTGTACATGTATTTAGATAGTTCAGATCAAGAGCATAGTATTTATATCCTCCCAGAAACAAGCTAAATTCCCAAGCAGTCAAACAGATCTATTTTCTGAATGTCAGTTTTACTGTCTAGTCTATATCTTATAGCTGCAAATTCTAGGAGTATGTCCCCTATGAATGCGTACATGTGAGGATTTTTCACAAGGTTGTCATAATCACCTCATCAACAAACAGAAAAGCAAATGCCAAATGTTTTGTTATGCTGAGAAACACCTATTCAGAAAAGATACCAATGGAGAACAGACATTTCTTTTATCACTGTATTATTCTCGCCAATGGTAATGCTGAAAGAGAGCATTACATATGAAATATTTTCTGGATCCCTACCAGCAAAAATAAACAAGAGACATATATTTGCCTTTCTATTTCTGTATGGTCAGATTTTGAGAACTAAAGTAATCCTTTCAGGATTGTTTTTCATCTTTCAGATTTCAAAGATGCATGGCATATGGGCTTGCTATCCATCAGCTCAGTCTGACTGTAAGTCTCAATCCTAACAAGACTGCATTTTAGAAACAGCATATGAACATTTCCTTGTAGAGAGTACAGTGGAGTAGCAATAATTTGTGAAAAATGTAGATCTGCACAATGCATGCTATAAAACAATTTGTGTGTTAGAAGTGTAGAGCAGTGATCTTTTTAGAATAAGGCCATTCTTATTCAGTGAAAGACACAGGCAGCTGTTGTTTGGACAAAGCTTAATATTCCTTTATTTTCCATGCAAGCCTATTTTTCAAGCCCACAATGTCCCCACTCCACTGAGTTACATTTAAAACTACCTGGAGAGCTTTTTCACGCAGAGCTTGTGTTACTCATTCTACATATGGTGTGAAGTTCACAGATGAGAAATGTGAGTGCCTAAAATAAATACTACATGAAACCTGAGAAGTGTGAGGACCCTTGGGAGTTCAGCAAATGAAATGCCTATCAGTCTCTGACACAGCAGACGCTTCCTACAATTGGCAGCTTCATGCTTCATTATGCATGGATCAGATATATAGGTATGGCCCCAGGCAAACTCCCTGGTTTAATGGAGAGGTGCATGCTGGGGAAAGGCAAATGTCATTTGCCCATGAATTTGAAAGATGAGGGGAAAAGGGGAATAAAGTTGATTAATCAAATGTATGAGGGGTTTATTTGGTACCATTTATACTGAAGTTTCCTCATTGAGAGTTATATCCAGCATTATATGCATTTCACCTTTTATGTTTTGTGGACCTGACAGTGTTTTAAAATGCAATTATTCTTGTCCATCCAGCTGAACAGGTTCACAATAAATAAATAACAAGCAGCCTGGTTTGTTACCTGCAGGAAAAAATAAAGATAATTTTTTTGCTATCTTTTGTAATCTTTAGAATATGCCTCACATTTACAGTAAAAGGTCAGGAGACAGACTTGTTGAGATTGCAGGGATTCTGTTAAACATCATTAAAACATATCACGCTGCCTTAATGAATAAAAACTATTCTAGAGACTCAACTACTGCAGGATGTTAATCATGGGTATTCCTTCTACAGGTAAAAAAAACCACACCCTAGTAACACATCTGTTTGCTTCACATGCATGTATTTCTAATTAAAAGAAACAGTGAAAATGGTAAATCCATGCTGATCCACAATTAAATGAGGTAGAGGGAAAGAATAAAGGTGAAACTCATTGCTGACAATCTCTTAAGAACACAAAACCCCTAAAATGTTTATGTCAAGGGAAATTGTATTTCATCATTCCTGAGAAAATTATGACCCCAAGGGATCAACTGAGAAAAAGTGCTACTGAGTATTGGTGTATCTTAATGAAAATCCTTCCTTCCTCTTTTCATTCTACATTTTCAATGACTTCTGTCATTGAAGATTTAAAATGTCATTATAATGTCATCCAGCATGCCAGTAACAATCATGTCAGATTTCCATTGAAGTAATTTGTCTATCTATCTGTATATCTACACACTTGTGTACATACATACACACATATATCTACGTGTGTGTGCATCTTTTTCACTGAAAACATTTCAGAGAAGTATGGCATGGAATTGTTTGGAGCCTAAAATAAGGATGAAAATAAAGCAAACCAAGTCTATAAAACTGAGAGACTTAAGATAAGCCTTCAGTAGCTGTAAAAAATAGTGACAGAAAAAGAATGCCACTAATGTCTCCAAATGCTCTTTCTGTGTATTCAGACGAGTATATGGCTAGGAATGTAAAACTTGAATTTAAAGAAAATACATCTGGTGGAGATTAAAAAGGATAAAGAGGAGAAAATCAGTTTGATGTACACTTCAAAATGCTGCTCATAATATAGTTTGTTCTATTACTGGAATAGAAAGTATCACTGTTCTTTTATGTCTAGATTTTAATCCTATGCTTTTAAAGTATCTTTTATTTGCTCCTATTTGAGGTGAATTGCCTCACTTCAAACCTTAAATCTAGGTTCAGGATTTCGACTTTAGAGTGGCTTCCTTTGAATATTCTTCTGAAGTTATATTTTATCCTCCATTTTACCATTTCTTGGGTTTTACAGGGAAGTCGTGAATATGTGATGTGCAATGAGTTACCTGCAGGCTCAGGAATGCCTGTTTCATACTCAAGTTGCCAATATGTTGTGCCAGGGTCAGAAGAGAGGTATTTTATCAAGTTTGCTGAATTGTAAACATGAATATGGTCACACTGAGTCATTAAATGCAAATTCCATTTTATTGATATTTTTATATCCCACACAGTAATGCTACCATTATTTACTGAAAAAAACCTCAAACCTTTATTTTGGTCAGGAACCAAAATAATTTTTTTTTGGAATTTTTTTTGGTTAGGAACTTGTTAGAATTTAGAAAGTGAACTTCACTATCTATGAATGCATAAATCCTTCTTAAATCAATTTAAATATTTATCTGTTGGTAAATCAATTAGTCTTTTATAAACAAGATGATAGAAAGAATAAAAAACTTGAATCTTAATCTAACACATCGGTGAATGAAGTTTGTGAAATTAAAGTCAAGGGGCAAGAAACCATAAGAAAAAACATGATAAACTCAACGGGATGCGTGAAATGCAACAAAAGAGAAAACTTCTTTAGGCTCAAGTGGACATTAAGTATATTACTATTTTTCAAAATATTACATGGAAATTATGAATTTTCTTGTAAGGACTTTGTCCAACTATTGTGGAAGGTCTTTGTGACTCTTACAATATTTTTTATTCTGTATTTTAACAGCTCTTGTTTGATGAGGTATTCACAGGTGATCGGTGCTTGTAGTTCAGAGACACTGACACTAAAAGTTAAAGCAACTGTGAGGGATTGCTTCTCACCAAATTCATTTTTAAGATCAAAATTCAAAATGTATGCATACATTCACTATGTTTCTCACTCACATTCAAGCAAAGTGGTGCTTGTCTTTCAAGTAGACATATATTGAATTGAATTCAACATAAAACCACTTTATATTACCAAAATGGCCTCAGAGAAAAGAAAATTCAGGTTCCTCAGTAAAAACTTTTTTTGAAATTATTTTTTAAATTTTCTTTTAACTAAAAATAAACTTACCTGTAGTACCTGTTTCAACTCACAAGTGTATATATACAAATCATATTAATAAAGCAAAACGGCATAGATCTTTCTGGGCTCTACAAGGTACCCAATTTGGTTCAACCAATCAGCTCGATAAGACACTTAATTCACAGTCAATTACATGATAAACAATATGATCCTAGTGACATGAAAACCAAGAAATTTTTGTGCAGAAAAAAATTCTTCATATTTCATGTATTTTAGAATACTTACTGTGACAATAAAGTGGCCATTTAGTATTTAATCTATCTTTAAAACAATAATATTTTTCCCAAATGGAAACATATTGTTCCAGTTTTCTGAATGCAGTCTTTAATAACAGAAGGTTAGATTGTAATGCTTATTTAAGCAGACACAGCTACAACATGACACAGTTGTCCATGCCATATACAATACAGCAGTTTTACAAAATTTAGTGCAAAAGACATTAACACAATGAGAATTGATTTCTTGAACAATGCAAGACCTTTGTAACTCTTAGGCTGACAAAATTACTTCTTCTCTTTGCATGTTTTAATGGCACAAAGTACCTGGACTTTTCCCACTACTATGGGAAAGCCTGCCTACATCTCAGTTGTAAGTGACTGCAAAAGTCAGCCATATATATGAAAAGACAGTGTCCTGCAAATAAGGCACTCTTAGTCTCTATTGAGGCTTTCAGAAAAAGCCCAAATTTGGTAAAAAATGAAGAATCCTAGCTTGTTAAAGTTTAACCATGACTCCAACAGAAAATGTTTAAATACTTTGCCCCATCTTACAGAGAAATAAATTTTTTTATCCCTGCTTTATGTTCTTTCTGCAAGGACTACATCTCACATTATCTTCCTCCATCTTTCTCAGAAATATTTTTCTTTATTTTTTCTGACTCGTGCATTTTTCCTTGAGGTTTAGAGTGATACTTGTTCAGACTGATGTGACTGGCTTGACAATCTTTTGAAAGATGGTTACATGCTAACCAGAGCACCTTTCTCGCTTGTGCTTCACACACATCATCAACAAGTGATTGCAAGGGAGCTTTGTGTGGATGAGTGAAACTATCCTGTGCTGCTGTCAGGACTCAGAGAGAAAAGCAGGAAAGCATCCACCTGTATTTACCTCTCCCTGTTCCACCACAAACCCTTGTCTCAGTTACCCCTGTTCATTACTTTCACACTCTCTTAGTCACACTTCTCCTTTAAATACCTGTTTTTCTCCTATCCTCTCATAATCTTTAACCTTTGTTGCTGCTTCCCAGTGTACAGATACATATGAATAGGTGCTGGAAAGCTTCCTTTGTCTATGAGCCAATAGCAAGCACTAACTAGGGAAAGACCAGAAGTGTTATACTTGTTAGTGTTCTTAGTTTAGGACACAATATAAAATATTCTCCTTATGTAATTGCTTTAACTGCCTCAAGACCACTTACAGAGAAGAGGAGTAGAAGGAGAAATAGGATTAGCCCAGGAGACCATGAATATGGGGAAATACTTAGCCAAGACATCACGATATTGAAGATACTTTCAGCTCAAAGACCAGCTGTTTTCCTTGTTCAAAGCTGCAGTTGAAACCAGTAAAACCTGACATTCATTATGAAGCAAAAGATAAGTCCCTTTTTCTTCCTCTTCTTGATGCATAGTTTGGGAAGGACAATTCATTTTTTTCATTTAGCCATCATCAGCAGTTATGCTGACCCTGTCCTTTCCTCTGTCCTGTTCTGCCCTTTGCTCTGAGTTCAGCTCAACAGCATCACTAGCTCAGCAACACACATGAGCACATGCTCTGTTGCTCCATGACTGGTGACCACAGCTCTATAGTTCCTGATTTGCAAATTGCATTGTCTCTTCACAATTAAGTCAGAATCAGTTAAAATTATCAATTTTTCTAATAAGTAGAGTGAACTTGCTTGAAAGGCTCTAACAGCTGGATATCCATTTAATGTTGTCTTGTATAAGATAAATTTTCCTCAAACTGAAAAAATATCTATTTCCATCCTTAGCGTTAATAACTTGAGTCACTCTGAAATTACTAGTTTCACAGTGTAACTAATACTTGTGCTGGGGATATATATACATGAAGGACATGTAGAATAGTGACCACAGAAATGCTAAGGAGATAGGACCTTACCCTGAAATTTCTTGAGGCAGGCAGGGTTTTAAGGAATACCATTAGATTCGACTTCTTGTCCTTTTGAAGGCTGACAGCCCTGGAACTCAATAGACTTGGCAAAATTCCCTCAGGAACTGCAGTATTTTTTGTTAGTGTTAATTTCTGTCTTACCTGAACAGCTCCAGAGGAAATGTTCTTAATGTAAAACATTCTGAGACAAATATTTTTTTTTTATCAGGCAACATAAACAAAAGCCACTCTTTTCCAGAGCTGTATTTTCCAAGGATATAAAATTGCATATATTTGACACATACATGGTATTATACCAATGCCTTTTCATTCACTGTAAAAGAGACAGAAACCATCCTTACAATACTGTTCAACAGGTCTTTTCAGAAGTTTCATGATTCTTTTCAGATTATGTATCAAAATATTTTAGCTGTTAGTTTCAACCTTGTTGTACATGCATCGACACCAGCACAATTCAGCATGTTGTGATCAAAGTGTCATTCAGTTAGACTGTATGAGGTGAGATTGTGAGATTAAAAGAGAATGGAAAAAATGATAACATTTGTAATGAGATGTTGTTTTTCTGTACAAATGACAAGGGTCTACCATGGCAGCTGACATAAGCAGAGATGTCAAACTTCTCTGCTGAGTTAAACTCTGTACAGAATACAACCTGCACTTCTCATTTACTAGCCTTGTTAAACCTCTATCAGTGACATATACACTTTCTGTAATAACTTCAGAAGCAAAAGTTAAAGCCCTATCTCTACAATGTAGTAAAATACATTTTCTTCACCTAATATCAACATAGAAATAATAAACTTAATTTACATAGTTACTGTTGGATGCATGCAGGGAAATCTGCTTCCAAGTCTTTATAAACAGCTTCTGTTTTTTCCCATGATATGACATTATAGTAACTGGAGTTACACTGTGTGCAACATTAGGAATGGATGAATAAGCTTTAACTTACTAGAAAGCCAGAAGGATGTAGCTTTTTCAGATAGTTTGGAGGCTGTTGCTCATGAAATTGCTTCAGAGTTCCTCACTACAAAAATGCTACTACCATAGGAAATTTCGGCATGCTTTTCTCTTTGTTAAAACATCTTTTGATACTTCCTTTATATCTGAGAAAGGCTAATTAACAGATTGATGGAAGAGAGATAAATAAATGTTTTTTATTTCCATTCTTTGTAGATATTTTCCGTCTCTGCATGTGTAAAAGATTAATTTTCCAATCTCTGCTCCTAATGCAACAGAAGGTTATGCTTGAAAAGAGCTAGCCCACTCAGGTAATTTGAGAATGTAGTGAGCTCCCATTGAGAAGGGATTTGCCAAAACCTTCCCTATAGGCAAGATTTTTCTTCACAGCTTGCAGGACAAAACAGGTTGATTTGTCCTGTGTTCTGAATCCTCTCAGTCTGAGCTGTTGGTGGAGGTGATCTGCTTTTCTGCAGAAACCATCTGCAAAGACCTCCTGACATTGCATCAGTGCTGGCATGTTCTGGCTCTGCTAAAAAGCCAAGCAGTTTTCATGACAAAACATATGGGTAAGACATATGAAGGAAATTCCTTCCATCTACAACTTTTCAGCTCATCCAGGTCCTTTGAGGTGTTTTTCCTGTCTTATCATTAGTAACAGTACAGGTTTGAAACACACCAAAGACAAAAAAAATGATACATAAAACCCCATACCTATGACAGAGCAAATATGTGCAGCTGGTACAAAGGAGGACCTGTGTGACAGAGTTCTTCATTACTACCGAATCTGCCAACACCTCTTTAAGTTACTCACTGAGCAATGATGTCTGAACCACATTAGGGTTCCTTCCTCATCTAAACACTATCTTAGAATTAATATTAAAGATATTTGCATTGTGGTTTTTGCCTTTTAAGCAGAGTTACTACATTCAACTGCAATGTAATGATGTAGTGGGAATGTATCAAATTACTTAAAAGGAAACAGGAGAGAGCAATATCAGTCAATGAGTATGTCCCCACTGTTAAACTGCTAGGATGCTCACCACATGGTGATGAGTCCATTGTAATCTAGGATCTCCCTGTTTCCCATCCCTTTTAATCATAAGATGTCTGAAAAATCACAGCCAGAGCTATGATCTCTCTGGTCTATCCCTAGTGTCCCCAGTCTGCTTTTGACTCTGTTAAAGTCTCTACTCATTTTTGTGGGTTTTTTTTTCTTTATCTTTCAAAGATATCCTCAATCAATACCTTTTCTTGCAAAACTTTTCCCCTGCCAGACCTCCTATGCTCCACTTATGGGTTCATTCTAAAACAAGTGCTACCCCAGAGACTAAAACCTTTCTTTTACAAATGCATTACTTCCCTACAAAAAATACCTCACATCCCACTTTCCCACTCCAGTAATATCCATACGTCCAGGATGGAAGATTCCCACTGAATTCTACAGCTCTTTCAGATCCTTTCTTAGCCAATTGTTTTACTATTCCTTCATTCCTATAGCCTAATGAGACTTGCTACGAGATACTCTTTAGCAACACACATGACCAAGCCCATTTCACTCAGATGATTAATTAATGATGATTGTGCAAAATTGATCTTGTGAAAACACAGTCTTTTTAGGAATTAGTTTTATATTTAAATATCAACATATAACAGAAGAGTTATGATGTGAAATGGCACAAAATAAGGGAAATGAGGATTGAAATGCTGTTTGTTGCATGCCTCAACATATGAAGGAATGTTGTCCATGAGGAGGAAAGAATGGGAGGACAATGGACTCTTCTCAAAAGAGTGACTCTATTAAGGTTGAATCTGTGCTGAAGGCCATGTTAGAAGAGTTATAAGAACAAGGTTTGAAGGTCTTGGGCCATGGTAAAGTCTTGTATTAAACATTCCCAGGCTCAGACTCACAGAAGTGTTTACAGAAAGCTCAAAGACAGGCAGGTTCTGATAGACCAGCTGACATGCAGTAGCTCACTCTCCCAGAGCATTAGACCCCCAATGAGCCAAAGCACTCTCTTTGGGTAAAGTTTTAGATAAGAACTATTTCCAGACCTTTTATAAAAAGAATGATTTTTTCAGCACCCAAAACTCTTATAGTTTTATTATAATCTGGATGCAGTTAATATATTTTCTTCAAAGCTGGATAAAGACAAGAAAGAATAGTTGTGAATATGTGAGCCAGATTCACCAGTGCTCTTCATCTACCTCATGCCAGCCTGAAGCCATGAAGCAGTTATTGACCAGTCACAGCACAACAGACCGCACATATTTATTATTTCCTTTCACTACTGAAGTGACACGAAACAGTCAAGACCTGTCAGTGAATCTCACCCTTTTGTCAAGCTAGCATTTCGGTTCAGCTATAATAGGTCTCAGTATTTCCCTATTCACAGAACTGCAAAATTTCAAAACTGATTTGAAAGCATTCAAATGATTCACAGATATCTGAAGACACATAGATGTCTGAGGCACTCAGGCTTAAAATTCAGAGCACAAATAACAGAGTTAAAGACTTTTCAAATATCCTCATTTGTGTACATTGCTGAGATACACTTCACTTTAATGAATTTCTAAATTGCAGGAATGTTCTATAAAAGTGAAAGACAAAAATAACAGTGTTTTATAACCGTAAGTACTATTCAAACAGCTCTAATTTCTACATAGCTCATACTGTGGTATTCAGGCTTTATGGGCTTCCAGAGAGATCTTCAGCTAGAATTATTGTTGATCTTTACAATATGTCTCCTGACACTGAAATTGATGTATACTCATATTTAATTTTAATGGCATTGAACATGATACTTATGTTGCTGTAATAAGTGTTGTCTTCAAGACTCATAGAGTTTAAAGCTGGATCAGAGCTCCCATTTGAGTATCAGTGCAAAGCTGCTAATACTGATCCTATTAAACTACACGTAAACTTCTTTAGACACTTAAATATCTCTTCAGTAATAGAGTTCAGTATTTGTCTGAACTATTGTGTCCTATTGATATCTGGGTTGCTTATGGAAAGCAGTATGTTTGCATTTACCTTCTCCTGCTTTCTAGGAAAGTATTGTAAATTATTATTTCTTTAAAGGAAAAGCTTTCAGGAAACAGAATTTTTAGGTCTGAAACTTGCAGATGTAGATAGCTGCAGACACTTGACTGTCAGTTAGCTAAACCTGTTTCAGACCCTTTCAAGCTTTCTGAAATAGAATTGATAGCTTGTTGCATCTTATAACTAGAAAATATAGATTAACACTAGATTTTATTACACTCACTGCCATTTATAGATGGACAGATAAAAATTGTGTAATACTTTTACCACAGCCTGCATTTTTGTTTTGGATTGCATGACCTTTAAGCATAACTATTTTCAGCACTTGAAGAGGAAGAATATGCAGTGAAAAAGTAATATGACAAGTTTTTTGGAAAGAAAAAATGGCTCACTCACCGTAAGCTTTTTTTTTTTCTGGAAACGGCTACATTGCTAATAGCCACAGGAACTTAGTGAAAGCCTCTATCTCACATTGAGGATGGTACATCTCATTGCTTTCCCCTAAGTGTCAAAATGGCAATATCTTTTTTGGCTGTGAGACAGCAGTTTCAGATACGCCCTTCCTTTTGAGCCCAGTGAGAGCCTGGACCTCTGCATGACGGGGAGGTAATGAACTCCTTTCATTTACTCACTGAGAAATGACAAGTTTGCCAGTCAGAACAGCATTAGGGTTCCTTCCTCATCTAAACACTGCCTTAGAACCAATATCAAAGACATCTGCCACTCTGCAATGCAGCCTCTGCTAGCCTATGGGCTTTCCACCAGAGTCTGCAACATGGCTTTATGTATCAGTCATATCTTGCTTTTTCACTGCCTTGACTTTGGAACCAGCAGTTCTGCTTCAGGACATTGAAGTACTGGCCAAATAAATGAAACTTTTCTAGTCTTCCTGCACCAACCTTAGAAAGAATATGAATGAATGAGTTACTGGGCTAGAAAAGCCAGCTCCAGTTTCCTCCTCTTTTATCTCATCTGGTTTTTGCCATTTCACGCGTGCAAGACATTAGGCATGGCTCCAGCAGTCCCACCAAAACTAGCAGGTTAAGAACAAAACAACTGACAATATACTGTCTGCATGAAACATAGAGAAACCTGTCTCATGAGTGGTTCAGACCGCATTTATTGAAGTCCTAAATCTTTCAAGATTACATATATGAGTGCAAAGTTAAATGAACTCTTTCACATTTATTGAGCCTGCTTTGGCTACATTCCTATGGTTACAGGCTTCTGAAAGATCCAAATTATGGTCTCCTTATTTGTTTCAAAAACATAGAGAAGAGAAAGTAGCTCTGAAAAACATGATGACGTTACAGTAACAAAATAAGGTCACAAGACTATTTAGCATTTTTGTTCCCAATTGAGAAAATGTCAGCTGCATTACTAACTGAAACTCCAGGTGATCAGAAAAATTAAGGGCATCACCAGTGACAGACTGAGGTTTCTGACCATATTATTTTCTGAATGTTTTGCAATGCAGCTAGAAATTTCCTGTACTTGTTATCCCATGTTCAGGTACCAGAAACTGGTGATAATACAGAAATGTAAAAGATCGTATTCAAAGGGCCTTTTTACCTGTCAGCAGTACTATATGGAACCTTTGGAGGAATGATGTAAGGGAATTGTAAATGCATGTCACACTGGGAATACTGAGACGAATGCCATCCTCTGCCTATGCAAAAGTATTCAAACATCATGTGTCAGCACCTTCTGTACGTTTTAAGGATATTGAACAAAATTGAACAAAATGTTAATCTGGGCATTTCTAATTAGATGTGCAGCACAGAAATATTCCATAGACAAAGGGCATCTGAATCTGAATCATAGCAAGCTGCACATGTTATTTAGTGAAACTGCTTAGTACTGTTAGCTGTGAAATATAGTTATGAAACTTCTTAAAATAATGTTATTGCAGTGTATCAGATCTTCAGCAAAGATCCTGGACTGTACAAGGGACAAAACAATTTAGGATTTAAATTAGAAAAGACCTTGATATCTAAGATAGAAAAGAGATGTACAAAAATATTAACATGAGGTATGGCCATCTAAACTCTGAGAAGTCTGAATTCAATTCTACTTTTCTCTTTTACTCTGAACTTCTTTGAATTCCTAGAGGTACACATTTGCAAATGCTCAGAATTTATTCTGTTCTGGAAAAAGATGATCAGAAGGCATTCAGCACATCCTTAAGATAACCAACTGGGAATCAGAATCTCCATGCTCTTCCTTCTGTGTTCTGCAATGGACTATGTAGGAAAAGAAAACTCTAAGAGCAAAGCAGTAACAAAACAGTGAGGAAACTAAAGTAGAAATAAATGGTCATGAAATCCAGTTATTATTCCCAAAACTATATGAATTCTTGTGAATTGTTTATATATACATATATAAAAATATTTTTATATATAGTTTTCTTCATTGTTTTTTAATATCAAAATAGCTCTGCAATCAGAAACTAGTTAGGCCCTCTGGGGCCTAACTATAAAGTGTGCATTAAGAATTATACATTTTGCCCCTGCTCCCATAAAATGCCTTTCAAAATGACCTTTTAAAACTACCGATTGCCAGGTTACTTCATTCCAGATTAATTCCAGTAGGTGGGCTGTCAAGTGGGGCAATATATTCTGCCATCAGAACACGGAAATGCTGGTGGGATTGCGTGGAACCACTACTCTTATCCCCTGTCCTGCTTTCACCAGCCAAAATTGAAAAAACCATCAAAACGATCCAGAATGAAGTGTCATCTTACAGCCGTGTCTGCCAACCACTGTAGAGAGCTGGTGATCCTCCTGTAGCTGTAGTTGTTCCTTAATCACTAGCTACTAATAGCTGCACATTGGCTATAATAAAGCTAGTCATCTCCGTATCCAGAAAGTTGCTTTGTGTCACTTTCAGAGGCACATAAATAATCTCATAATCTAATCTCTATGAGGCACAAAACTGCAATGTATACTTTCAGTACTAACAGGAGTCTACAAATAAAGATTTTGGAGTAAGCCTAAGATGCTCTTTGTATTACAGGACTGTCCCTGTGCTACAGACCATGCACTAAACCTCTTTGTTCAGAAATTAGATATTTGCCAATTATCACTGAGGTAAATAACATATAGATTTTATTGTTACTTTATAGCAAAAAGTTATACAAGGCATTATTTGCATAACCATGTTATTTCAAGGAAGGATATTTTCCATGCCTAAGTAAATAACATTCTGAAAATGTGTTTGTGCATTAGAAAGGCAACAAGCCATTCGTAGCTGCTGATTTGTCCTAAGCTATCAACTAACAAAATTGCCTTGGAGGATTTTGTTTAGCAAAAAAAATCTTTTGTTTTGCATGAAACGAACACATCAAATAGTGTTTTTATAAAAGACACATCTTTATTAATTTTCAGTTTTGCTGTACTTCCATTCATGTTGGAATGGATTTGGAGCAAATGGGGAAAAATGATCCTTCCTGTGGGAGTAAACTATGTTTATACCCTCTATTAAGCCTTTTCACTTTGCCAGAACAGTCTAGTGTATACAGAACCGGGTCTCTGCTGGTTTTGTCTTTAGTCTACCATGTGACTTGATTTTGATTTTGCTTTCGCTTTCGTGAAATGACTGAAGATCTCTTAGCTAACAGGCCTTACTCTTTGATTCTTTATATTTTCCTATTGATGCCTTTCCCTACCATTCCTATTCTTCATGTATTTATTGTTTAAGGCAAAGTTTGCCTTCTTAGAGCCCGGTGAGATGCAGTGAGGAATCTTAAGAGGAGGGATAAATTGCCATCTGAGGGTACCCGTCTCTGTAATTTTTGGCAGAAACCTATTAAAATAGCTTAGACCTGACACATACATTTTGAATGGCTGAAATTTGGTGAGATATATCCCACTCATGGAATTTCTCTACAATTATTAGCAATTATAGAAAGAATGACAATTAAGAAAAAACATTTGAGGACCTTAAATATTACATTCCTAAAACTGCTAGGCATTCTCAGAAAAATCAGTCCAAAAGTATTTTTGCATTTGAGTTTCTGCTGTCTACAAGAAAAAGAAATAGAGATTTAAAATTAGTGAAAGAAAACAATTCTTTCAGTTAAAGGACAACAGCAACACAGATACAGTTATGGAAATATCTGAGACTAGAAGAGAGACCATAGGACTGTGTAAGATGAGTGCTTTGTGTCACTTTCATGCAGGACTAGACAGGGAAGGAGCCAGGGAACGACTTTGAATCACTAGAGCACAGGGAACAATTTAGAAAAGAAGATTTGTATTCCTTTCATTAAATTAAATACTCTCCAAGTATGAGAAGGAAAAAAACAAAAAAAGACCTTGTGAGTAATGTAAATGCTGTACATAACTTAAAATGTGATTAAAAAAATCCCAGAACCCAAATTTTGAAAGAAAAAGCAAGTGGGTTTTGCACTATGACCAACTAATTAATAAATCTCAATACTGGCAGGTAAAGCTCAGGGAATAAGTTCAGAAACTACCGATCTGTGACTGAGATAGTCTCAGAAATTAACCCTTTTTTCCCACTTACAAGAGATCTCCAGCCAAAGCATTATCCCTGATTACAGCAATGAACTGAGTAAAAAATGGAAATGAAACTGGATTTCATTTTCTTCATCAAGCTTCTCCAGAATCTGCTTGGGGAAATGCATGAGACTGCCTATCTGTCTGTGTGTGAAAACTGGCAGGGTAAACAGGCTAATCATCTCCAACCATGCCTTTTGCAATCAGAATCTCCTGAGAATTGCACACACTTTTTCCACCCTGTTTCTTTTGAAAATAAGCACTCATATTACACAGACAATCTGTATTGAATTAGTGACAGCTCTGGGTGAGCACCAACCCACCCAATTTAGGCAAGTCTGCTTGTCAGCTTTGTTTTTTAAATCTGTGCAATAACACATGTGGCCCTTGCAGTATTGCCTGGGGCTGCTCTCTTATGTTCCTTAAACTCTTTGGAAGAGTATGCCCAAAATATGGCATATTCAAGCAAGAAATTGGTTAGTTCAAGTTATCTTTGCATCTGTGTACAAATCTTGACTTCTTTCTTTCCTTGATATCCAAGAAAGATACCATGGTACCTTGACATTAGAAGAATTAGAAGAAACTATGAATATTTGTAGCCAAGGCGTTTACCTGCAGGTGAACAATTGCCAAGGGTAAAATATGTAGAGATAGCAACATCCCCCTACAGCCAAAGAACCAGCTTGCAGGGATTCCATCCCAACTGCCATCCTAAAAGGTAGCTACATTCTTGTATGCCTCTGCCACAAGTTGTTGAAGGACAATCTTTGCAGGGCCATTACACAGAAATACCAGACTTAGTAGGTTTAAATAAACCCTGTGTGGGAAGACAGGTAACTTCAATGGTTACTTCTGTGATAGAGAGACCGAAAGTGGATAATTTTCTTCTTTTTTCCTTTTCATTGTTATTTATTTATTGAGTTGTGGTACCTCCCTTTGCATTCTTAGTTAAGGAAGTTAAATATCATCCTGGTAAGATTGAGGTAAATCCACACAAGAGAGTAGGAATGCCTTAGGTGGTTCCCACCATCCTGCTTTAAGAACTCATGCTCTATTTGTGTACAGAAGTGTCTTGCATGCTAGATGACACTGTTCTGTTCTTGACTGTTGCCATTAAAAAAACCATACTGGAGTGTACACCACCCGCAAACTGTCCACGTCTGCTTTTCCAATGTCAGGGAATCCAAACTCATTCACTTGCACCTGGGTTCCAAGGCAAGCCACAGGCCATAAGGATAAATATGTTGCCTGCTGGTATAAACCTTCCCTTTTTAATCCATTTCTGATTAACTCAGGTACCTTTTCAGTCAAGTTCTATATGAAGGTCCCCTTCACAAACATCCAGGTTGTACTTAGACCCCGGACAATTCACTGGAGTGGCAGGCAAAGGATTGATTCAGTGAAGGCTGTTAAAATGTCTGGCTGTCTTTGAGGTTACAGTTCTCAGCATCCAACAGTGTGATTTTTACTTTATTAATCAACTCAGATACACACAAAATAAAAGTGTATGAAGAGTTAAAGAGCCTGAGTGCATCAGGATATTTTCCTATATCATAATTATAACAACATATATATATATATATATATTTGATGTGTGCTATAACGTGTTGCTATTATATCCCTAAATAGAGTTTGCTTTCTACCAATTTTGACTATTTGTGTAATGATGTTGTTTTTCATTGAATGCTGTGACTGCAAGCTGATCCTTGTCAACATTTTGAACCACCGACTATTGTCAACATTGTCAACAGTACAATATTTTTCAGGGCCATCACAGTAGGTGTAAGGATGCTTCTGCACCTCACTATGATAAAAGACACCTTTAGTATTTATTTCCACACTGCCTTGTTATTTCACACATTATGTTTGGAGGCATATATTGAATAAAATGAACAAGATTGAATTAATGTTTATATTCCATCATTACTCCAAAATCTGAGTATGCATTCATAAAGAAAATGTCAGCCTGTGAATGGCAAAACATATCTCTCTCTCTTGCTCCCTATTCTTCCATTGAAAAATCATACTTCATCCTAGACAATATCAATGAAAAACTCTACAAGGAACTTACAGTGAAACTGTAAAATCTACAGACACATCCTGTTTTGTATATATTTATCTGAGGGAACAAATTTGTAAAATAACTGCCTAGGGGTGGTGAAGTCACCATTCCTGGAGGTGTTTAAAAGACAATTGGATGTTATACTTAGGGAAACGGTCTAGTGGTTGATAGGGCTGGGACAAAGGCTGCACTCAATGATCTTAAATGTCTGTTCCAGCTGAAATGATTCTCTGATTCTATGATTCTGTGCATGGGCTTCAGAGAATATGGCTAACAGGCCTTTTATGGGACATAACAGATGCTCCTGCCATGAGTTCTTCAGTGTCACTCAAGCTAGAAAAATCAAAGCTGTGGAAGACTGTCCTATTTGTCCTACTTACATCTGTTATGGGGATATATTCCTTAGAAAAGGATTCAGAAAAGAGCAAAATTTATTCATACTGAAAAACTGCTTATCTGTTAAGATTATGTACGACAAGCATTCTTCACTCAAGATGCTACACATGTTAAAATGGTTATACACAGGGGCTGGTGATAGGCACTCATTTATGAGAATGAGATAACGTATTACTTTCTGAAAAGTAGGCAGACTGCTTATTACATTTATCTTGTCTTCTGTGTCTTCTGGCAGTGTCAGTGACAAAACAAATTGCCTGGTCTTGGGCCATATTGGAACACGAAATGAGGTAAACAGTGACATTAAAAAGTAATTCTCTTCAATGCCTTTTCTTTTTGCAAAGTCATTTTAATGTACTATTCTGTAAATGTAAATTGTGTGTGATAGCCATAAAAGCCTCTTGACTTTAATTACTTAGATTATTGGCTGGTCCTTACAGGCTATTAATATAACTGGTATACAGGCAAACTAGCAAGCCACAGTCACTTAAGTTGATTGATAGATTTGTCAGGTAGAAGACTCTGACATTCTGAAACTTCTGATGTAACCTGTCTCAGAGAGCCCTGTGTAGTCGACACACGTACTACTAGAAAAATACATAATAAGGCAAATTATATACATAATTAATTTTAACGCATCATGAACTGAAATTCAAGCAAGTCAAGGAATGCAGCAGCAGCTTTAAGGAAAGCTTCAAAGTCTTTTTCTCCGTCACAATTCAAATAGAATTCAAACACCAGTAGTCTGGAAGACTGTTGTAGGAGAGTTCTGGGGATTGCACTCACTCATGCAGAGCCAATTGGTAGACCACATCCCAAAAGAAGGATCTAAAAGTAGTACTTAAATCCAGATTGTACTTTAAGGTACATGACAGGGTTCTTAAAGACCTACCTGCATGCCAGGCTTTTCTGTTTCAAATAGAGCAGGTTCATATAATCAAATTACAATAATAAAAAAATTTATAACTTCTTATGACTGTGCTTCTCCTGCCTAATCTTAATCAGCAAAATCAGCAGAGAAATGCTGTTGATGAAGGCCTTAAGTAATCATTGTAGACCTGAAGTGATCATTGTAGCAGATACTTTGGAAACAGCTCCTGTTTCTTTTTAAAATGCTGGACCAGAATGTAAGTAACATGTAGCAGCCTAGTTGTTGCTTTATTTCCTTCCTTTCCTTTCAGATTAAGTAAAATATATTATACTGTCAATCTCCATTGCTGAAAAAAAAAACTATACACAGCTCTTACAGCATAGAAATATGCTTCTCCCTGTTACAACAGCTGTGGCAAGAGTCTGGAGTAAAGCACCAATGCCTCCACCAATCTGACTGCTTGACTACTGTCATCAATGAGAAATTAATAAATCCGTGGCTGAGAAAATGGGAGAAATTTTCTCCCACCTTTCTCTTCCTAAACCCCTGGTACAAAAGAATTTTTAAAGTGGCCTGAGACTCATTGAAGTAGCAGTGCATCTGGCAATTCAGCCTAGCATTTGTAATTGGACTCATGACTCTCTCTTCATGCCTGAGAGCAACACACTTTACCATTTGTGCACTCATCTACGCTAGTCCAAAGGGGTAGATAAATCAACAGTCTGGAAAATAAGGCTTCATGCCTGTTTTATATTCATTTTACATAGGTACAAATGATTGCACAAGTACCAAATGACAAAGCGTCAGACTTACACAGGTGTTAAATAAACAACAAATATTCTTTGCTTTATTTCCAAGTGCAATTAGTTTGATCAACTAGAAGAAAGTTCAGTATAGTCCCTAGCTAGCACTGTTTTGATTAACATAAAATACATTTCGGTAATATCTGAGTTCAATAATGTCTGGTCCTGTTATGTTTAATTTGCATTAAACATAAAGCATTGTAGATATTGAATGTTTTTCTGCAACAGTTGGAATATGGTATTGGTAACTAAAATCAATAGTTAATTGAATTATAACACCCTGATTAGATTACATGACAGTCTTCCTTACTTGTCTTACTTGTACTTACTTGTCAGTCAGCTGTAACTTGTGTTAATAAGATTCATTGAGCTCATTATCTTTTGTAGACCATTAATTTCTGAAAAAAGACCTATGAACAGAAAGGATGTTGTCTTGTTAAAGCAAATGCCACATCATTATTGAACTCTCCACAGGAATAATGAAATGAAATAATTTCAAGAAAGAAACTGAAATTATTTAATTGACTTTTATGATTTTGACTCCTTAATGCAGAAAATATTGAAAAGGAAAGTCTCTAGACTCAAGGGTTACTAAAAGACTTTCAAGCTTTTAATAGGGTCAGGAAAAAACTCATCTAGGAAACTATGACATATACAGCGGTTTGAATTTCTTAATGAGTGGCACCCACCTCGATAAGAATGCTGCCTTAACTAATGCTCACCCAGTAACGCACACAAAATGCCTGAAAACAGACAATGAAAAAAAAATGCTATATGAATCATGTAGTGCAAACTGCTATCACCCCCATCACTGTATGATAGACTTTTATTTTCTGCCATCCCATGCCACAAAAAAACCAAAGAGCAGTCACTATTCTTACAAACTTGTGTATTGAAGGACAAAAATCCAAAAATCTCACAGTGTGTCACAGAAGAACAGTAGATATGATTGAGCACATGCATTACAGCCTATGGTACTGAAGAGAAAAAATGGTTCCTAAGACTGTGACCCAGGGCAAATAGCTTCCTGTTCCAGCATCTGGCAATCACTTCAACACTGAGAGCTGGAAGGAGACACTAGCTGAATGTAAGCCCCTCAGTATTGCAAGACACTTCAGAACACTCTACCCAGCATACAATCTTGAGGCTAATTCCCACTGTGCCTGAGGAAGGAAATCAAACTTTGAGGAAAGGAAAAAATAAAGGAAAAAAAAAAAATTTTCTTAACTTTTCTTAACTTTCCTATATGTGACCTGAAGTAGATAGTTGTTTCAGTATAAATATATAGCTAAAAAGTGATGATAATATTCCTTCCAACTCAATTTCAAGAATATCAGAAAGTCTCATCTTGAAGCTTTTATTTTGAACATCACGCACAATATGTTATGCAATCTTTTGTATAGATATAACAAGATTCATCTCAAAACAATTTAGGTCCCACCATTGTCTTTGAAAGTTTACTGAAAATCATGGACATATTATGAAGCTTCTTTTAATTTTAATTTGCCAACTAATTTTGTAGCTTTTGTATTTGGTTTTTGTTTATTTGTTTCTTGCTTTATTTTCCTTTCCCACAAAATTTGAAATGAGAGTTTTTCTTGTACTTGGTCTGCGAAAGTTTGACATTTTAATTTTCTTCTGTAACATTTCACCACATTTCCATTGCACTGGCTCACAAAGTGGTCAAGCTCTATTTTTTTGAATGGTCCATCAGATCATACCAAAGAAAAAGATCAAGCCACCATTTTGGTCATGATATCTCCTTCACTCAATAGATAGAGTGTTCCTTGCAGTAGTGAGTTAGTCATTACAATATTAAATAACATTGCCCCCAGAATCTCTGTAGAACCCATCTATTTTCTGGTAATTCCTTCTCAGTAAATTCCACTGAGGTCTACTCTAAACAATTCATTGTCCTCTTAATGATTCTTGCATTAAACCATGGAATCATCCTCATCCTCCATTTAGACAGTTTTGTTTAACCTTCTTAATCACAATTGCTCATGGGCGATCGGGTATGAAATGAGAAGCATTGTTTTGCTGAGATCTAGTGACAGTAAGCTTCCATACACTCCTACTCCTGTTATTTTTCACTAATAGAAGTTTTGTTACTTGTAAGACTAATGTATCAACTATAAGTTTACAGAATATTGTGCATTGGTCTTCCTAAGGAAGTATTGCCTGCTATATCCAAGCAGTTTTCCAATTGCTGCCAACATCTGAGATATACATTAGTACAAAGTGATACAATCCACCTAACTCCAAAGCCTCCTTTTTCACCTCAAGATGTGCAGTTGTACATACTGTTTTTGTGTCATGTAATAAATTGTCACTCTGAGTTCCATATGTCTTTCTGAATCAGATATTTGATATTAAATTCTCACTATAGAAAGCACATGATGAAAAAACTACTCACTTCAGTCTGAAATGGTCTTACATGGCAATTTCTAACTCAGTTCAGGATTGGTATATTTTGCATCATCCAGCTTACTTTCCTCAAAGTGTTTTGTCTCACACACCAGCCATAATCTTATCAAGTCCTCTATAAATTAATGGAATTGCAAGCTTAAAATTTTTCATAAACTCTTCTATATTTTCACTGTTTTGTATATCTTTCAGTGAGAAACACCTCTTTCTGAGATGCTTCATTTCAGAGCACAATATCCTTCAGACTGTAATAGAGTTTCAGAGTTGCCCTTTTATAACTCGATTATTTGAAAACCATGAAAACATCAAGTTCTTCAGAACAAGACATTGGTAGAAATAGGGTTGAGTGCCTTCCTTTTGCTTGCACTTGGTGCAAAGAGAAAGTCAAGCACTGTTGATTTGATTGATCTATAAAATTTTGGATTATTTCAACTGATATTTCATCAAAATTCACTTGATTTCACCCATTATCAGTATGGTGAGTAAATATCAGAAAGAAAAAGTGACTGAAGCCAGGCTTTCACTGCACTATAGATGTTCTCTAGGTTTAGCACCTCAGGCTGAAAATGCAAATAAGTACTTACAGAAAAATGAAGATAAAAATTTGTCAAATAAATCTACATTAAAAAAAATTTTTTTTACAACTTAGCTTATCTGCACACATCTATTCTACTCAGCTATCTGGAACAGTATATCCAAGAAACAGTCTGTATTTATATATTAAAAAATTACAGTTAATTAATTATATATTATGAATTTAGTGCTCTAAATGGAAGCAATGTGAATTAAAAACTTTCAATGTCAGATAGACTATTCTTCTTCTTTTATATGATTATGCATTTTTGATTGGCACAAAGAATATTATTTGCCTTTTTTTAACACAAAGACCTTGTATATATTGTTCTTTATAGAGGAAAAGTGGGAACATAATATTTATTATTGCAGAAATAATTCAACGTTGCTGTTATTTTCTTTACTAGGCGATTTGGATATATTTAGTCAGGTCACTGTAACAATCCATCCCAAGTCAGGTCATCAAGTTGCCTGGCAACCATATTTTGGATTGACAAAGGCAAGCTACCTTCCCATTTTTTTACCTCCCCTTTAAAAATCAATATGACAAGCTTGATATTAGTGATGTGAGATTAGCTGAGAAAATGCATGAAATTGCTGGACAAGTGCATTGCTCAAGATATTCAATTTCAAAAGCTAGGTCCAAGCAGATCACTCTCTACACTCTCTGTCATTATGGTTTTTCCTACAAGCAGCATTTGTTAAAATATTATTTACAGAGATGTTATTTAATTTAGTACATGTATTTCATCTCAGCAGTGGTTTCTCTTTTTTGGACTTTTTCATTCAAAACTGAGTAAAATCAATCTGTGTTCCATAACAATACTATGATGATGCTTTGTGCTGAACAATTAAGTGTAATGCCATTAGGAAGAGAAAATGATCATGGAGTGTGGTAGCTCAAATGCACTAGTGTTTATATTCAAGTATGCAAGAAACTTTCTTTTCCAAATGCAGCAAAATTCAGTGGATGGTGTTTGTTTATCAATCTAAATCTCCTTTTCAGCCCTGGAGCTTTCTGCTTTTACCAGTGACTTTGAAAGCATATGTTCAATGTTTTCATCTATAGTGCTCATGTCTTCACCCTCCCTTTAAGCTTCCCCAACCTCCCCACTATTTTCCATAAGAACATATAAGATAGCAGCAAGCGATGACCAAAAAAACCCAAATCCTCTAGTTAATTTGAAATTATTCATGTCTGCATTTGAAATCAATATTGCTATTGAAGCATGCCAGTGTGTGTTGTTTTGGGCACCAGAGTCAGAAATGAATCAGAGTCCAAGCCAAAGTCCTTGCTTGAGTTCCAGTTCATCACAGTGTCAGCCATGAACCTCTAATCAAGCAGCTGGTGTGGCCCTGACAAGTAAGGGCATCTGCTGTTAAGTTTCTGTATAATTAGACATGACCTTGAATATCTTTACCAAGGTGGACTTGTTTTAAATTGGTTTTCTTTCAAGAAACTAGCAGGGAATAATGGTATCTGTGCCTTGTACAAGTGTAAGAAAACTGAAGTGTGGCAGGAAGAGATTGCAAAAGTCAGGATTTATTATAAGGATTCCACTACTACAGGATACTGTAGAAAGGAAAAGGAAGGATAATGCAATCTTGACTTTAACAGAAATGAGTTATGGTATTTTCTGAATTTCCCTTTATTGAGAATGTAGGTTGTTTATGTGTGAAGTATGGACTGCTTACTGCTTGGTTGCATGATTAGGCATTTTCCTAATTTTGAAACTTTTTCCTCCTTTCTATTCTAACAAAGGAAACTTGTGAGACAAGGGATGAATAGTGAAGTCCTCATTTTCAATACACCAGTACCCAAGTCTGCAGGTAAACATGGACTTACTCCTAATATTTCTTGTGAACAAAAAAACCTTTGTGAAAGATTTTGATAGATAGCAGAGGCATAAATGAAGCCCACATGAAAAGTCATTTATATCTCAAATCAGTACTCAGAAAAGTTTTTTAAGTCTTTGAGAAGTTGGGCTGAACCAAAAGGTTCAATATAGGTGGTTTTGGTTGAAAAATGTATTTATGCTCTGACAGTAGCTGTGCTTGTATCTGGCTGTCATATACTTTCACATTTCACTTTATGACGGATATACCATGTGTTTTTCAAAATTCTGTCAGAGTGTTGCTTCCTATGCAAAAAAACCACAATTTCTAGGCTAGTTTTCTTTTTTGAAAATTGTATGGAAAAAATCCAACCAACAACTCCCACCTTAAAAACCTCCATGAGGCCCTTTTCAGGTCCATCTGGTTAGTTTCTATAACCAGAGCTCCCAAGAGAAAGGTATTTGCTCTCTCAAGGAGACTTCCTTCTTTTAATTCTGTCTGATAGAACCCAAAATCTTCTGTAACACTGATATACATTCATTAGAATAAAAAATTAATCAGATAGAGATTTAAGAAAATAGAACAAAGAGCCCTGGTTAGGACTGAGCTTTATAGTGTATGTGTATGTGTATGTGTATGTGTATGTGTATGTGTATGTGTATGTGTATATGTATATGTATATGTATATGTATATGTATATGTATATGTATATGTATATGTATATGTATATGATAATGTCAGCATTATATTGACATTTCTGTTGCTGTTACACTTATTTTTGTTATTACGGACAAGAAAAAGATATACAGTAATGGTTAATTATTATTATTTGATTTGTACAAGAAAGAATGAACCATTATAGACATAATTTTTTTAATCAGAATTGTTTTGTACGTGTGTTCAAACTCGGTAACTTTATACCATACAAAGAGTTTAGTCTGGTAAAGTTAAATTATTTAGTTAGAATGTGAAAAACAGTTACAGAATTAAAAATGCTATTGAATTCTGAAGACCAGAAGTGACTTCCACATCTCCACTTACTAGAAATCACAAGGGAAATCTATCTTGAAAAAAGGGGGAAAAAAACAGATAAAGCGTTACAAATACATTTGTTCCTTCCTATCACCCTTCTTCTCTGCAATGCATCTACTCACATTTTCACATTTTGAACACAGTCATTAGATAAATTCAGCACAAGACAGAGTTTGCTGCAATCTTTGTTTCATCAAACAAATTTAAATTGAAACATTTTAATCAGTCACTGTTCTTTATAGAAACTGTGTTACAAAAGAAATAATACATAAAGTTGCAATTAAGAAGGAGCGAACACTCCAAACTAAATAGTCTCATGCAGTCTAACATGTCATGATTAGTAACTGAAATCTTTTATGAAAGACAATGGTGAAAACTGAATTAGATATAATCAGAGCTTTTCCCTTGATCCTTAATCCAAGTAAAAGATTTGAGAGTCTCACAATAACCACTGGAAGTGAGGAAGTTTCTACTAAGAACAGAAACACCTTTTTTTTTTTTTTTTCCCCCTTTTTTGGCTTATGCTTAACATACACAGGGAAAAATGATGACCCACATTAGTAGTACAATTACATCCATGGAATCACTCTGTTCTCCACAACATAGCCAGTGAGCTATATACTGAATTCCCATTTATATGGACCATGTTACCCTTTAAACATAATATTCAAACCTCACGTGGCAAACGGAAGCTTTATCAGCCTTTCGTTTGATTCTGCCTTGTGTTATTAACTCAAAATGCAGCAATATCTGTGGCATTTCATGGTAAATTAATAGGTATAGATAACATCTCCTATAAATATTCATTACACCTCATTATTTCAATTTAATGAGTAGGATTTTGAAATTAAGAGTAGTTACATTTAGAGATAAGTATCACTTTTCCAACATATGAGACACAAGAAATAAATTATGCTCTAAAGTAAAGTTCTAGTTTATTCCAAGGGTGGCCCTGAGAGTCTAACAATGTATTGTAAAGAGGATAATTTGATTGACTGAAAAGCAAAGGTGAAGCTACTGTTTGGCTTTAGGGACCATAAATAGCTGTCCAGAACATTCATTTCTTACATTCTTGTTGTGTCTTATACCAAAAATATTCTACTGTGATATTATGACCAAATCCTTACCTATTGAAGGAGTAGCTCAGAGGACATGACTGAGGTCACATCAGTTAGCTTTGAGACTTTCATTTGGCTCAGTTTAGGACAGCTCAGTACTTGTCAGGGAAAGCAACAAGTCATCAGTTTTTTGAAAGCACACATTTCCCCATCTTACTTGTGGGATGTAGTATCTTGTATCTCATCTAGCAGCCTCAAACTACATCTCTGCTTTGCAGCAATATTAAGTGACTTCTCCTGATACTCTCTGACACTGTGGAAGAATTTGGAAACCATGAGAATTCAAAATGAGTGCTTGCAAGTTGTCCTGTAAGGACAAAATAGACTCATAGTGGTATCTCTGAAGGACTACCCAACACTGAGGTGTCTAGAGAAGTACAGTACAAGTACTGTGTGGATGTCAAAGTCAGCACAGGTGCTTAAGAGAGGGCTGTGTTTAGAGTAGATATAGTCAGACTCCTCTCAGAAATGTTCATTGATAGAAGGGGAAATTGACACGAGTTGCAACAAAATAACCTTAAATTAAATATTGGGGAAAAAAACCTTCACAGCAATTGAGTCAAATACTAGTACAGGTTACTGAGAGTGGTTGTGACATTTCTGTCCTCAAAGATATTAAAAACTCAGGACTCAAGTCCAGAGTAACATGACTAAAATTGTCCCTGTTTGAAACAAGATGTGGAGCCAGATGACATTCAGAGACATCTTCCAACCTAAAGTTTGTCTTTATAAATCAGTGGTGGAGAAAGCCCTCCAAAAGTGGATTGTCTTAAATTGAAGTCTTTGACTGAGAAAGTCCTTTACTGTTTAACATTTGAAGACTGGGGGGAGGGGGGAAAAATGGATATATCTATACCTTTCTTTTTAGAAAGAAAACATAATGCAGACCATAGTGCAGAATGGGCATTCAGACTCTTAATAACACTTGCACCATGCTCCCTAGCCACTGAATTACTGCAGAACACCAAGTCCAGGAGAGAAAAAGTTCAGTGTTTCACACTATTAGCACTGAAGTCAATAAATGTGAATTCCACTCCTGAAGCAGAGTGCTTTACTTTCAGGAAACTCAGTAATTAGTGTCCCAATGTTCAGTTTTCCTTTGGGGCTCCCTAGAACATAGAAAGCTGCTGTCCCACCTTCCACACACATTATTTTAAAATCTCAGACAAAAAGATTTCTCTTGTCATCTTACTTAATACTTTGTTTATATCTTCTATCTACTTTTCAGTTTTGAATTCAAACTATAATTTAAATGCAAATCATTCTCACAATGAAAGTTTAAAAATACAAATAAAATTCTCTTTCCAACAAATGAGTAATATAAATTTCTAATATAGCAAAGACTCATACATATTAAAAAAATCAATATATAATGAATACTTTACTCATTTAAGTGAGATATATGCAAATAAATTTTGACACTTTTTTCTAGGAATGTGTTCTACCTTTGCCACACAGTGAGAAAGATGAGGGTTTTAAAAAATGAGGTTCATATGAAAGTGTCCATTTAAACCCTGGAAATCAAATTCTGTGACCTCCGTTGATAAGATTTTTCCCTGATTAATGAAAGAAAAAGACTAAAATATTTTGCTCAGATTAATATCAGCACAAGAGGTACATTCATTCCATTCTCTGTTAGTGGATACACAGTCAAACCTTTGTTTGATAGTACCCATCCTCCTTTCATATGGGTGATACAAATCATGTCTTTCACAGGAGAAAAAAATCTTCTGTGCTCTTTCAAAAAGAAAATTCTAATGCATTTAGGAGGGCTTTATTCTGTTTTTATAGATACTACTGGCCAAGAAAGAAATATAACTTAGGACACAGAACAGTTTTAGTATGTAAACTTGTGGTGCCATACAATATGTCTTAATATTACAGGTTTAATGCTAACTGTGCCCTGGTAATTTAATAATTCTGTGGGAAGACTGCTGGGTTATAGAGGATATTTGTCTTGTGATTTCTTTGTGGCAAATCAGGAATTACAGCAGTGCTCAAAGGAATAGAAATCTTAGATACTCATGACCTTCACTGAAACCCCTTTCGTCACTTGTCAGTACTTTAAGGGGCAATTTAATTGTAGCTCTTTGGCGGTGACAAGGTAAGTGCTGGCATTTTGGCACTGTCATTCATTAACCTCATGCAATGTCAGCAGCAGTGCCTCAGACGTGTCACCATTTCCCCAGTGATGGCAAGCTGGCTTTTAGGACATATGTTATTCCAGAGATGGCTACTAGACAAGTCTGCGTGCTTCAGATTCTTGTGTATTGGGCATCATTTGTGCATTGTTTAAGCAGTTAAGTAGTTTCAAGAGTAAAAGAACATGTCTAAATCCAGGAAAAAAAAATCTGCCCTATGTCATGGGTAGAAAACTACCTAAATCATATACATTATTGAAAAATTAAAAATATTCCCCATCAAAACTCCAATTAAACAAAAGAGACAAACACTGTGCCCCCCCAATACTTGAGTATAAACTGATAAGAAATAAAATCTATTATCATGATAAGAGGAAATAAAAAAATATTTCACATAAAAAATTAAAAGCCCAGTTCAATAAAAAAATGCCAGAATGCAAGACACATATAAATTGTGTTATTATTATTATTACTATTATTATTTTTATTATTGCTTATAAAAATTATAATCACATGCTTCTTATAAACCAAATTATTTAATAATAAATAGGGTGAGGAGAAGAATTGGTGCTGAGACTTATTTACTGATAACTATAGTTGCCAATGCCTTGGAAAATGGTACATATTTGATGGTACTTTTCCTCTACTCCTTCCTCATTTGGACCTCAGAGTGACTGGGGATTCCGTGTAATACCCCAATATAAATGAATAGTGACAGTAATTATAATAAATGAGCTTCAGTCCCACTTTGCAAAATGCACAGTAGGAGAATTCGGAATCACTCAAAAAAAAGGTGTTGTCATGCTACTATTGTGCATTTATCAAGATGGAAACACTTGAATCTAAATTTGAAACGCCAGAGAAGTAAATCTTTTGAATCTCTCTGTTCTTTAACTTCTTTGAAAATGTGGATCCAGAATGAAGCAAATATTTCCATATTTGCACCCCATACAAAGTCTAATCTCACCAGTGTAGAGCTTGAACCAGCACTCAGGGATGCCTAGTATTTGAAATCAGATAGGTGAGAATTGTCTCTTCTGGAATTCATTGCCTTGTTAGAAAGAGTTTATTTATATTATTTTCTTTAACCAAAATAATAATATTTACTTCTGTCACTGAAAAAACCTCTCAAAACAGCAGGCAAAAAGGGGCAACCTAGTCAGGAAAAAAAAAAAAAAAAAAAGGAATCAATTTTTCTAGGGATATCTACGGAGACAGTAGAAAGAATTTATACCAAACTCACTATGCAAAACTTATGAATACTTGAGGATTTAAACAAATATTATTTTTTCTACCTTACATAGATATGAATTTATGCTATTTAAAAGATGTTATATATGTGTATGAGAAAATAGATATAAAAATATGTCAAAAATTAAGATTGTGCCTTTCTGCATATACTAAAAGAGATTTTTGTAAGAACACTAAAATTTTGCTTTCATCAATGTTCACCTAATGAAATAATATGTATTTCAATTTTGGAGATATCACATTTCAGGAAAATTGCATACAGTTCTGACACTGAGAGGAAATTACCAGTTACTAGCCAATTATAATTACCTTCACATTATAATTAATGCAGTTCAGAAAATTAAATTTCTATCTCGGACAATTTTTGTAACATATATCTAGTACTTCTTTCAAAAAAAATAGAGATATTCAGGCAATTTTTTTTTTAAAAAAGTTATTTTCAGGCAAAATAGAGACGTCTTCCTAGGATTAATTTTAAATATTTTATTTTACTGAATTACAAATCCTGTTTACTGATGCTTGCTTCCATATTTTTTAAAAATTGTAGCTAGGATTCAAAATCTATGATTAACAGATCAAAATGATTGCCTTTTATTTTCAAAATAGTTTCCTTCTACTTTTACTAAAAATTGATCACACTGATGTGATTTTTATGAAAAAAAAACATTCAAAGCAGCAATTTCCAGAAAGGAAAAGTTTCAATGGCTTACTTGTATCAGCTCTACTACTGACTTTAATAGAAACCTTGTAGGTTAAACCAAGGGCATTACTGAGAATGTGCCTGTTGTGTAAGCAGAATGCCTGAAACTCCAGGCACGTGAAGTTAGATGAATTGCAGCAAAGTACTGAAGGCCAAAACCAGGTATTTCACTGCACTGTCATACCATATCTGCAAAGAAATAACAATAATTTCTGGACATTTTTCTAGATTCAATGGTATACATTACATAAATATTGTTATGCAAGTAAAATACTACCTATGCTAAAGGAATGTAAATGTTTAGAAAAGATTAACAACATCAGTAGGAAAGCAACATTGACAGTAGCAGGGACTTTTCCAGTCAAAGAATTAGTAATAGATATAAAGGGAAATATGGGAAAACCCGCCATATTCAATAGAGAGTTAGGATTCTGTCACATGAAAGTAATTCCATACTGAAATAGCACTTGGAGTCCTCTTTACCAAGAGCAACACTGCACTGGAAAGCTGCAGCACAGACTCACGCTGAGAATGTCACTTTGCCAGCAGGGCTCACTGTACACTCATGCCAATCACACGAATTGATCCAACAGTATTTGCAATGGTAGTTTAAGAGAATTTGGATTCTCTCTGGTTTTTATTCCCCCTTCCCTCCAGGGCTGGCAATAGAGAGGAGTGATTTCCTTTCATCATACATATAGATTTGGAGGCACAACACTAGTTGCTGTCCTGACAATTTCTGGTTTGATGACCAGAAATCAAACCAAAGCAAAAAGAAATTCAGGAAGAATTGAAAGATTATGGTGACTCTCTGATCACAGTCATCCTCGCTCATCTGTGTCTCCCGTTTTTGACACCTTTCTGGAGATAAGCTATTTCTCATATATTAACCACCATGTTACAGAATTATGACATTTCCTACTGGTAAATTAAGGACATTTATTTTACAACACAATTAACTAAAATGAAATTCTCAATGGAAGAAGTAAATATATATAAAATAGAAGAAAAAGATAGGTAAAGCTGAGTCTACGCTTCTTTGTTTCCTTTTCTTCTACATAAAATGTTACATTTTGCTCTACTTTACACTTGTGTTTATCCCCACTTCTGTGCTATCTCACTTAATGATGATTAATCCTCAAGCAAGAAAACATCAGATGGCTATTATCAAATCCTTTCCTCCCTTGAATAGGAAAAATGTGATACTATTGGCCCTGAAGAGCCAAGTAAGTCAATGTGAGGGCAGAACTGACTCATTATCTTCACTTTATAAGGGTTTAACCGAAAAGGTGAGAGAAGCTAAATGAGATGGTGTTCTGTCTGAAAGCTGGCCTAGTAGTTACCCAGATATGTTCACAATAAAATAGACATCGTTATTAACTCTAGGATAATCAGAAAGAGGAACTAGATGTGAATTTGGTCCCCTTAATTTCATCAGGATCAAGTTTAAAACAATTAAAACACTTGGTGACTGATTACAGTCAGAGAAGAAGTGAAATTTCTCTCCAGATTCGCCTGTTTGATTATGTTCAGGTTTTGTAAAAATAGAAGTCCTGCTATTGCTTATCTCTGAGAATATCTACAATGTAGTTCAAGAGGAAAGAAGACTTCAGTTCACCCTAAAGTATAAGCTCATCTGAATTTCTCTATGGGCTTCAGATTGCAGTGATCAGGTCTTTATGAATACTTGGAAGGTTAAGAATACAAACTAAGCTGTTCTTAGATGTCTTATAAATATTCTATTCATAGTTGGGTTTTTTTTTCATTTTTCCTCCTGAAAAAAAAAAACTTATCCTTTTATCCTGTAATACCAGGTCTGATTTTTCATCTACTAAGCAATAAACTGATTATTTAGGGATATCATACATATACCTAATATGACAAGAGACGGCGTCTTCCTTCTATAGGAAGTAATAAAATAAAATTTTGGTTTTGATTATTAAGTTACTTCACCATGGAACAAAACAGTTACTGTCTGCTGTATGCAAGTTCTGGAAGAACTTAGTAATATTTAGCTTCCTAACATCTCATTTTAATGAGAGTAACTTGAACTGGGCTAGGAGAAGCAATAATTCCAAAATTTATGCAGAAAAAGAACAAGTTGAGAGTGGAAAATCCCCAGAGACTGAACCAAAGAATGACAGTACATTAAATTTTAAGAGACTCAAAGAGCAAGTCAGTAAGCTTCAATAGGAGACAGGAAGTTTAATGTATATTTTTCAAGCAAAACAATCTCTTAAAAATGTAAGACGAACCAAAATCATAAAAAAGTAATCTGCAGCAAAGGGAGAGAGTGATGAACGCGATTCAGTGGAAGGAAAGAGAAGTCAGGGAATCTTGAAAGGATGCTGTCTTTGGCCAAAACACCTGAGAGTCCTGAGAGCAAACTGTGATAATGAAATATCTGTAACTGTGCCCATTATTATTCTATAGGTCTGTGTGCTTCTCATACTAAAAAAATGCACAAAGATGTCTTGAATCATATATATTTGTCTGAAGGTTGTCTTAGCCAGTCTGGAATTAAACAGTAAAATGGAGTATCTCTGCTGGTAGCTATACTTTGTCTTGTTCACTGGCTTCAAAGTCAGAAGTCATGGCACAGCTCACTTCCACGCAGATAAACTCTCCTCAACTCCAAAGGCCACTGACCTGGTCATTCCCCAAACAGCCCAAGGTGGCCCTTATCTCTGTCCTTATCTCTATTCAGCCTCTGGTATTTCTCTCTCCTCTGTCCAGTTTAGGAGAGGGAGTGACAGAACAGCTTCGGTGGGCATCTGACACCCAGTCAGGGTTAAATAACCACAGCATGTGAGAGAAGACATACCTATTTTTCTCTTTTGTTCCCAGTGTATTAGAACATAAAAATGAGCAGCAGTGGTATATCTATCTGGGTCTATCAAGTTACAGTTAATGGTACAAGTCTTCTGTTGTCTATAGGATACTGACATATGCTATAATCATTGTTCCATCGCCAATCTCAAGAGTGAACATCTGCTCCTACCCTGTCATCACAGTTTTAATCTTCTTGTAGCTCCTATTTCCTTAAAGAGCAGTTCAAATGAGACAGACCCTGTCTTTTACTTTTCTCCAGTTTGTGAACAGTTTCCAGTCTTTCACCAGAATGAGTACCTTAAGCTCCCAACAGTATTCATTTAAATGAAAAACTGAATTCCCTTTAGCTGTTCCGTGCCTGTAAGTAGATGGAGTGAGGTGGGAATCCAACTTAATCACAGGCATAAACACAATAACAGCAAATTGAGTTTGCCATTCAAGAGGTGGGGGTCATAATGCTCAGAGAGCAGCCACAGCCACTCTGCAAACTGCATCAAGTGTGGAAACCACAGAATTTACTCCAATATGAAGTGTCCTCCCACAGGCTCACAGGCATCATGCTCTCACACAGCCTTTCCCAATGCAGATGGAAAGCTCCTGTTTGCCTGTTTCACCCCAACTTTGTGTTTTATACACTTTTAAAATTTTTGTGTCTGTACCCTTTGGCCAGGATAAATGTTACCCTTTGAAAGCACCAACAGCAGGAAGAAAAGCAAAATATTCCCACAGCAGATCTCAATCCACTAGTTAAGGGTATTCACAAGTACATAAAATAATGCTTTTGCATGGGTGTGCGGTTGGACTCAGTGATAATTAGGGTCTTTTCCAACTGAAATTGTTCTACAATTCCATTGTCAATAAACCTCTGTGGTGAAAATGTATAACCAAACATACACACTCATCTTGGCATTCTAAAGAGCCTTCGCCCTTCCAGCATTTATCCCCATCTGATGAAAACAGAAGATAACTGCACCCATGACACAAAAACCCTGTAGCTTTTAATAGAACAATTTCCAATTTCAAGTAATGTAAAACTGAGTTGACTCAGAGTCAAAATATTGAATGTGAAAATCTCATTGCCATCAAGCCCTTAAATTTGCAAAAGTTTTCCATTTATTTGCATAGACCATAACTTGGATAATAACATCCTAGCATATTGTGGTGAATAAAATCCACATTCGAATCCCCTTTTTGCTTTCTGATCTGACTCTCCAGAATTTAAGGCCAGACCAAACAGCGCTGTCAAATGGTGTTTTCTCCCTTTGTTACTTTTCACCGGCTCCAGTGTTTTGAAAGATAGTTTTGGAAGTAGGTCACACAAAAATTTCTTTCTTCAAATTATTCTCTCATAATGAACCTCATACACCACTAATGAAGTAAAGCATCAGTCACAATTTCAATACCACATATTAATCTTTCTATTTATTTGAGGATGACAGCTGTCTGTGCTTGGGAGGTCTTTGCAATGCTTCATTACATTACATTACATTTCAGTGTCCTCTTTGGAGATACTGTTTGTCTCTTGCTTTACAGTAAATATTCCATGATATATTCAACAATGGAAGAATAAGTAAAAATATTTTCCTTTGCTAGTGGCAAAGAATGAATCAAAGGTGCCTGCAGTTTTAAATCATCAGGAATAACTCAGATATTAACTCTGCACCATTTGGACCTCAATTATACACAATATTTACAGGGATGTCCTCACCATTATAATTTAAAATGATCATAAAAACTGGTTTTGAATAAAATTTAAAAGATTATTTTAAGCTGGTTTTAGAAAAAAAAAAATCGTAAGTGATTACACCTCTCAAAGTCAGCCTCTTAGTTTGTCCCATGCTTCAAACTTCTTGACTAATTTCAGTGAACTCTGATAGAAGAGTAAACAGCTCAATCAGAAACCAGAGCAGCCACATGGGAAATAGTCACACAACTAAGTACCTGAAGTTCTGCTTCTTGTGGAATAATTTGTTTCTTAGAAGAACTCAAAATAGTAAAAGGGAGTGCATTTCATAGGGTTTTGATGCATAGGTGTCATCATACTCTTAACACACAGCACTGAATGCAGGAAGCACTGAGAAATTAGAATGATGTTTGAGTGTCACTGCTTCCTGGGTGCAATCAGAGACCAGAGAGGTCTCTACTTCTCATCGTGGGCTACAATGATGTCTATCATCTGGCAAGGCTCCTTTTGTCTTTTTCTGACTGCGGGGTCTGAGTAGTTGCCTCTATCTTGCCCTTCCCTTTCATCTCCTTCCACACACTTCAAATTCCCATCCTTTAAATAGTGATGACAGAGGCACAAGATTGGCCCAGCCAGGCCGGAGGTCAGTCTGAAGCCAAGAACTAGGGGTGGTCTGAGAACTCTTTACTGGGCTGTCATGGTTTAGGCTCATCAGGGAACAAAAGACCAAGATTAGCCTCAAGTACCGAAGACTTGAGGATTGCTAAAGGGCAGGGAGAGCTTAATTGCTGCTTAAGGTGCAGGACAAAACAGACCAGGCTACTTGGCTTGGGGAAGAAAACAGAAAATAATTTAATACCAACTAAAACATAAA
>WBNH01000853.1:679340-707414 GCA_013401255.1 Urocolius indicus
GTCTGATGCTCCTTCCTTCCTCCTTCTCCGACTGTGGGGTCCGCATGGTTGCCTTCATCTTGTACCACCCTTACAATTCCCGTCCCTAAATAGTGATCACAGAGGCGCCAGATTGGCCCAGTCGGGCTGGGGGATGGGTGTGCCCCCAGGAGTTGGAGGAGAGTTCAAAAAAGTTTTACCGGGTCTTCACTGCAACCCGCTCCCCTTGTTACCAAGCAAAAGCAACTCCTTGCTAAACCGTGACATGGGACTGCACTGTAGCCCTCTCCCACTGTTACCAAGCAAAGGCATCTACTTGCAAACCATGGCATGATATAAAGTGTTTACAAATCCTAAAGAACAGTCATGGATACAAATAGTCAGAAGTCAGGTTACTGACTGGCAAATTTTAAATTACAGAGCAAATTCACTGCTTAAATATGGCAAAATGTGTTTCCAATAACTCCCATGTGACTTCTGCATTTGCTCTCTCATTACAATTTTGCTGCATTGGTTTTCAAATTAACAAAGTATTTGCTTTTCCTTAAAAAGTACCTGAAGAAAGGAATAATTTTCAGCCTATATAACTGGCTAGACTAGCCTTAGCTAGCATAACAGGGTTAAAACATATATTTATTGATAACAGAAAAGTTGCTAGATTTTCCTTCTCTACCTGAAAACAGAAGTCAAGAATGTTCAGAGTAGAGCAAAAGTATCCCCTACAGTAATTCTTTTCAGTAATTTCCTATTTCCTAACCCTCAGACTCCCTTTGTTTTCAGAGAAAAGTATGTGCTTATCATCCTAAACCAAATAATTCACAAATACCAGCCTGTGACAAAATTCTGCCCTCATTAACACTGAAATAGGAAAATGCTGATGGGAAGCCTTATGTCTATGGATTTACTCTATTGACATACCAGTTTAAATTGAATATTAGTTGTTTCAATGGAACAGAAATAATGTGATTCAGGAAATTTGATGGAAAGGTAATGATTGCATATATTTTTCATATATTAAGTTTTTACTTTGAATCAGAAAGGAAAATATATTAAAAAACTCGAAGCAACATTCAACACAATCTGAAAAGGCTTTGATTTTGTCTTGATTGAAATCTTTTATTTTGATGGGCTAGTTTTTTGATGTATTTGAACTTACTTGGTTATTTTGTTAATTGCTTAAATATAAAATGTTTCCAAATACCATAACTAAAACTATCGAATTTTGTTTTTTGTTTTTTTTTTTAGTGATTAAGTGCATTTAAAAGGTACTCCAATGTAGTGGTTTTGTCTGAGCCAGTATTTGGTAGCAAAGGTGACTTCTTTAAACAAACTGCTGCCAGAAGCTTCCCCTGTACCTGTTAGAGCTAATGCCAGTCAATTCTACATTGGACCTGCCACTTACCAAGGCCTGGCAAATTAGTGATTGAGGTAACACCTGTGTGGATAGCATATCTGAGTGGGGGATGAACTTGCTGTGCAGACGCTAAATGACAGCAACAGCAGAAGGGAGTGAAACATGAAAACATCTCTGCAGACATCAAGGTCAGTGGAGAAGGAGGTGGAGGAGGTGCCCAGGCACTGGAACACCCCTACGACATGTAGTGCAGTGCATGGTGAGGCAGGTGTGCAGACTTTGGAGGCCACTGGGAAAGAGAGATCCATTTGCTGCCCACGGAGGACCCCACACCAGAGTGGGTGTATGCCTGAGGAAGGCTATGACTGTGTTGGAAGCTCATCCTAGAACAAGTGTATGGCAGGACCTGGGAACTCGTAGAGAGAGAAGGCCAGCAAGTTTGGTGTCAGGACTTGTGATTCTGTGGGAAAGATCTATGTTGGAGCACTTCATTTCTGAATAACTGTTTCCCCATGAATGACGTATGTTGGGGCAGTTTATGAAGAGCTTTACCCAATGGGAAAGATTCATGATGGAGCAGTTCTTGGACTGTCTCCTGTGGGAGGGACCCCACACTGTAGCAGTGGGAAGTGTGAGGAGGCCTCCCCTTGAGATGAAACAGCGGCAAAGATAAGCTGTTGGGGGAAAAGAAGGAGAGCCCTGGGAAGAAAGAGGGGTGGTGGGAGGTGTTTTAAGATTCAGTTTTATTTCTCATTTTCTCTGTTCTGTTTTGATTGTTCATTAATAAATCAAACCATCTCTCCCCAAATTGAGTCTGTTTTGGCTGTGACGGTAACTGCTGAGTGATCTCTCTGTCCTTATCTTGACTCATAAGCCCTTTTTTTATATTTCTCTCTCCCCTGTCCAGTTTTTGGACGGGGAGTGATGGAATGATTTGGTGGGCATCTGGCACCCAGACAGGGCTAAACTATTACATCCACTTTGAGACTAATTGATAAGACTTGTAGTAGACTTATTGTATTAAGTTCTGCTCGAGTGCTGAATCAATGACCAATAACATCAGCTTTCAGACCATGTACGTGTACACATGCCAGGAAAATGCCAGACAAGAGCATACAGCACAGAGGACGTTGTTACCAGTGATACCTACTAGCAAATAACAGAATATTGCCCAATCCACAGTTTTTAAGAAGAACTACTACTGGCAGCTTTGACAGCCTCTTTGAAATTTCACAAAAAGGACCAATCTTTATTCTCCATGTAAAAAAATGTTGCAAAGTAAGCAACAAACAAAAAACCAAACAAACCTGATTCAAAAAGAACAACAGTAAAGTTACTCATGAACTATTTTGCAGCATGTGAAGGAAAGTATTCCTTATTTTTTTTCCCAATTACAAATATACAAATCAGTGTAGAATTACATATGTAAGATACTTGTAAAAGCTTAAAAATCAATTAATTTTCTATGAAAAGAAAGTTACTTTTTAAATAATAAAAAGAAAATCAGTTAGTGTACAAACACTTATGTTTAGACAATATTTTAAAAACAATAATAAAAGGAAGAGGGATCTGGTTTAGGGACATCTTAGCAATGGTTCCTGCAAAGAAAAAAAAAAAAATAGCTGGCGTCAGTGACATTACAGATTATAAAAAAAAAAAAAAAGGAAAAAAGAAAATGAGCTGAAAACAAAGATTAGATTTGGCAATTCACTTCCTGCCCATCATTTTTTCACAGTTCACACATTGGCAAAATACTTTATGCAAGAAAACAAAATTACTCACAATACGCTGAAGCCATTTCATGTTGAACAATCTGGATATAATTTTTTTACATAAACAAGTTGAGTTGCTCTTTGATGCTATCTAAACTATAAACTGCTGAAGATTTGCATGCTAAAGTTACTTTTGCAATCGGTAAGCTTTCATGCTGAGTCTTATGTAAAATGAACCTTTATAGTCTGGATGCCTGATATGACTATCTTTTAGAAAAACTAATGATATTGTGAGAACATACACATATATCTCAAAAGATTATGTGTTAGTGACAAACAGCAAAGATCTGCTAAATTCTTCCAACTAAGATCATTTGAACTTCACTTACAATGTCAGTTGTCTGAGAAAACTCTGAAAATTTTGTTTCACAGACTTGATATTTGTGCTTAAAAATCTATTGGATTTTAAGGTTATTTCCATTACATTTCTAGAGTCTCGAGGCAAATTTCCTGCTGGTGTCAATGTCACGGTACACTTCCCCTTTCTTAACGATTAGCGCTTAATTCTCCCACAAAGTACAAAGGTTAAAAATACAGAGAAGTAGGACAAATACTTAGGAATAAGAATTAAGTGCGGTAGTCGGTGGCCAAATATGAAGATAAGAATAATTCTATGTCTGGGAACCTGAGTTATATACACTCTCACACACAAACACACACACACAAAAAGATACACACAGAAAGATACAAACATATGAAAACATGCAAGCACATCTTTAATTGCAGATATAAACCTTTTGCAAGAGATCCTCTGCTATATAAGTTTGGAAGCATTTTGATGTGAGGACCTTGGTGCGATATATATATATATTTATTTTTACTTTTAGATATATGAAAAATCTCCTCAGACAAACTGTTTAAAATTATCTATTTTCTTTAATTTTTGACGTATAATATTATTCACTTTACTTTCTTCAGAAATGCGTCAAACTAACTAAATGGTAGCCTACAGTAAACACCGTCATAAAATGTTTGTTCTGAAAACTGAAGGTTCTCGCAATTAGCAGATCAGTCCTCATGCCAATAAGGTGTAAGAGTAGCAAACATAAACTGCAAAAATTCTCAGGCTCATAAAAACTGCTAAAACTTTCTCACAGGTCACTGAATTGTCCTGCACTTCAATTGAAATCTAAAACCCAGCACCTGCTTCCTCCTTTCCCTGTCATTTTCTCTATATGCTGTGATAGGCTCTGCACTTTTATCTCCAAGAGCATTTTCCTTTTATATGTTCTTCCTACACTTCAGAGGGATAACTCCCTTACCTCCCACATTCACTTTTTACAATGCCAAGGCTTGGCTTGCATTAAATAAGGATGAGGAACACAATTAACCCTGTACTTTCTTTAATACTTGAGCTCACTCATGCCTATTGTGTAACTGAGAGAGACTATCATTTTGGCTTGAGTAAAAAATTGGACTGAAAGCTTAAAACATGTTTACATGTTTGCCTTTATTTTTTTCAGAACATTTATCAAAGGGATGAATGTTTGGAGAGATTCTGTTTCAAACCAAGGAACTTTGAAGTTGAACTTTGGAGAGAGACCTGAAAATAATGATAGCCTGATTGTTATGGTTTACAGCACCTTTCATCCAGGAAAAGTATAACATGTATTGAGAGTAATCATTTTATCCACCAGTGAAATGTAGCTGTTTTGAGGGAAAAAATGTAGTTAGTATATTGTGAGTGTCCCTAGCCCAGATAATAGGCTAGTTAGGGACCCTGAAGTCCCAGGCTTTTGAAGAAGGGAGGAAAGATGAGCTTACTGTGTATCAGAGTGATCTTCCTTCCCTTATTCTTTAAAAAAAAAAAATGCAAGGTTTATGTGCTCTGTCCTATTAGTTTGTCTGGTTTAACTTGTCCATTTGATAAGAAGAATTTTTCCCTCTCCTCTTCTTTCCTGCCCCCTGCCCAGTTATCTCCAAAAGTTAAATCTCACTCCCACTGAAGGCATGATGAACTCTGTTTGAAAGGATGGGCCTCACAACCACTGGAGTTGGATTCACTAACTGTTGAGCTCTAACTGTAATCTGACAATGGCATGTGTGTAACACAACAGCTTACACGTGACTCAGAATGTACTTCAGCACAAGTAGTCAGTGGTTTAGAAAATAGAACGCCTCTGTCTGGAGACAGAGGGCTATGGTTCCACGTTTAAATGAACATAAGGAATTGTTTCCACACTTCAAAATGTACTATAAACATTTGAAAACAGAAATATTTTCACTAAGTAAAAGTTATAGTGAAGAGTTCTATGCTATAGATGTCTCAATGATTTTCATTTTCAGCTAGATACACTCCTAAAGTGTGCAATAACCAGAAATGTCAAGTGTTTCACACTTTAGAAGGAGAACAGAAAGAAAAAGTTAATAATCCATATTTATTGGAAGGTTCTTTTAAATTTCCCTCCCACCAGGTCCTTATTTTCTAATCTCTGATTATGGAAATGTGAAAGACAAAAGTTACTAAGAATAGCCTTTCATCAAATCATAGAATCACAGAATGACAGAGGCTGAAAGACATTTAGAGATCATCTAATCCAACTTCCCTGCAGAAGCAGGTACACCTCAATCAAGTGTCACAGGAACATGTCCAGGTGAGTTTTGAAGACCTCCAGAGAATTAGACTCCACACCCTGCCTGGGCAGCCAATGCCAGAGCTAACTCACCCTCACGGTAAAATAGTTTTTCTTATGTTTAAATGGAACTTTTTGTGTTCCAGCTTCATCCTATTACCCCTTGTCCTGTTGCTAGATACAATAGAAAAAAGGGATGCCCCAACCTCCTGACACCCACCATTTAGATATTTGTAAATGTTAATGAGATCCTCTATACAAATAGTCTGACAATGTTATGTTTTAAGTATTTAAAGGTAGTAGTAACCACTGATACAGTGATAGATATCTTTTATTATGGTGTAATTCTGTAACAATTATAACAATTATAACAATTATAGGAAAAGAAGAGTTGTAATATAGTTTCTGCATGAAGATCTTTGAAATGCTAGACATCACAGGTCTGTATGATTTATAGGAGAATGTGATGATAATCAACAATAATCTGGTAATCTACTAATTACCAGTGCAACCTTATTCAAGCAACTTGCCACACTTTCACTGTTTTATCATATACTCGTTTACAGTTTGTTTTTTTGTCACCAAACAATATACATGGTGAACAGATGTGATTTTTTAGAACTCTGTCAAATTTTTATTGTCCTTATGTTACATAAATTATTTTTTCCTGTGATGGAGATAGCTCAAGCTCTTCATTTAAGATCATTAAACTTTTGTCTTTGGGAATTTAAGAACCACATTCAACTTTGTTGTCTATATATTTATTTCTCTGGTGGAGGTGGAAAAGAAGATCTTTGCACACTTCCTCTAAAAGTTAGTTTTCCATTAAAAACAATCATAATTCATTTTCTGTCTTAGCAAGCCTTGACCTACAGTTGAAAGGAAAGCATGGTATGCCCCTCTTGCTCTGTGTATCTGCTTTTGGACTTCAAGAGTTAGTTGAGAGCCTTGAATGTGGAAGAGCAAGCACTTTTCACGCCTTTTCCCTATAATACTTCACACTAATGATCTGACCAGTGACACAAAGAAAGCTTCAGAGGATTTCTTTACAATACTCAGTCCCTGACAAGAAAGCTCTCTGAGTTAAATGACTCAATCAAAATATTTTTGTCAACTTGGATGTAACTGCAGTAATCAAGTAACTATGTAAGGTTATGTAACACCACTCCTGGAGGTGATAAAGTTTTACCAACTACAACATTTCCAAAACACAGCATCTCATCCTAAAGTTGTATTAATCTTATAACAGCAGCAACACTTGTCTTGTATGAACACAGTGTTGAATGACTAGGTAACAATATCAGCATATAAAATACTATAGCTTGAATTTATTTGGAAAAAGAATAATATTCCATGACCTCTACATTGCATGCTTGAATCAGAGTATCTCCTTTTGATCATTGTTAGTTTAGATAACTTTTATTTTCTTTTACTCATAGTTAAAAAAACCAAAACATGGGTAAATCTGGAACACCTTTGAGTTAATGGCCTGCTCTGGTATAGTGGTTTGGCCCAGCTAGCACAGCAGCACCACAACAGTCGGGACACTACTTGGTGTCCCACATTTACCCCCATCCTTGTTAGGATGGCAGAGGCTCCAGCAAAATGGGAGTAAAAAGATAAGCAAGGTTGTTGTAGATTAAGACAAGGGCAGGGAGGGCTGGCTGCCAATTACGGTTCTGGGCAAAATAGACTCCAGTACTAGACTTAGTTCTTCCCAGCAGTTGCGGCTTCTGCCGATACAGGGTCCCTCACATGAGACACAGTCCTTAGTGAATATGTCTAGTGTGGGTTCTTCTCCACAGTTGCAGTTTCTGCAGACAGAGGGTCCCTCCCTCAGGACACGGACTCTTCTGGGCATAATTTTAATGAGCTTCTTTGTCGTGGGTGCCTCCCCACAGTTACAGCTCCTGTGAATATCGGATCCCTTACACAGAACACGGCCTTCTCTGGTCATAGTGATACAGAGACACTACCCCTGGCTCGGGGTTCTTAGAAAAATGAGTCTCTGTCCCTGATATGGGGTCATTATCAAAGTAAATGTCTACCACTGATGCAAGGTCTTTAAATAAATGCAAACAAATCTCAGCTTCACTAGTCCTCTCCATAGAATGCACGAGTTTCTGCTCCAGCACACCTCCTCTTCTTTTTCATCACTGACTTTGGAATCAACATGGTTGTTTCTCTCGCTCTTCTCAATCTTTGCAGCACCACCAGACGCAGAAGGAGGGGGGACAGAAGAAGGAAGAAACAGGAAGAAGAAGGAGGAAGAAGCCTCCTCTTCCAACGTCTTCTTAAAAAGTGATCGTGGAGGTGTCTAATTGGCTCAGCCCCAGAAGTAGGTCTGGCTCAGAGCTGGGGAAAGTTTCAAGCAACTTCTTACAGGAACCTTCTTTACAGTCCCTTCCTCCTCATCAGAAAAGGCTGTCATGTCAAACCATGACACCTGGTTATTTGAAACTATACAACAAAGAAATCAAGACCAATGACACGCGACATTATCAATAGTGCATTGACATTAGAACTTGGATCTTTGAGGTTTTAGTTTTTCTTCACATTTTATTTCATAAAGGTTTATAGGCTGGATTTTCAGATGACATAAATCTACTTTGATTTCTGTCTGGCATCAGTTATGAAAGATCCTATTGTGTGTTCATAACACTCTTGTTCTCTCCTATGGAACCATCATGTCAAGCACATGTAGTTATCCATTTTCTTGAAATGGAGTATGATTTACAACTAAAGTGAAGAGATAGCATATTTGAGGATAACATATTCTACTCAATAGAGTGTGTGTATTTATGGGGTCAAATCCTGTCATTCTTTTGATTTAAACAATCCTTAGCTATTGCTTTAGAGTCAGAATTTTATGATAGGCAGCAGAGCATAGGGTAGAAATGCCTGAATCAACTCACTTGCAGTGCTCAGCACAGATGTATGGTAAGAAACGTAGGTATCAATTCTGCAAAGAGTTGCACCTCACTCTATATACAAGGTCATACTAACTTCCAGAGATGATCTGTTTATGAATCCACCTGTTCCTTGTTTCAGTAGAAATTCCTGTAAATTAAGAGAAAAAGCTACTTTATGAAGCCAATTAGTAATTTATTTTAGTTTTTCCCTAAATGTTCCACAAGTGACCAAACTTGTTACAAATCAGTGTCTGAAAAACAATCTCTGAATGAAAGCTCTGCTCTACAGACTTTTGAATTCAAAAGAATAATTTTCAGATATCTTCTTTTTATCATGTAGCATTGACTCCTTGCAAAGGAGACAGTCCACTTTGTAAGAGGTTTCTTTTGGGACCATATGTTGTTTATGAATCAGAGGAGCCTTGAGGCTTTTCAAACTTGCAGCAGGATGCAATCAGTCATAGGTGGGGGAATCTGGAAGCATTACAAACCATTGTACTAACTAAAGTAAAGGGATCAACTAAAGGATATTGCAGCCTTTTCCACAGTGCAAACAATAAAGCTCTTGGGCTGGTTTGCAGTACTGTATATGGAAAAAATATGTAAATTGTTCTTCAAGGACAAAAAATTCTTAGCATAATTTATCTGTTACTGTGCTTCTAAATTATTTTAATTTTTTTATTAATGAAAACTTGTAAATTAAGAAATTGCAATTAAAATGGTATAAATATATTTCATTGCCTGAAGTAGTTAGAATAAATAATTACTGATACATTATGGTTTAAAATTAAATAATATATTTTATAGTAAAATGAATAAAGAGAAGATGCAAAATATACTTTATATAAACTGCTTAGTCTAACAATAATCCTTTCTGTATTGTTCACATAAGAGGTTTATATGCTTTACAAAATTGTAACATTGATATCAGAATTTTCAAAGATCATCTTTAATTTTGTTCATCTTTTGGCTTGATCTTGTAAGAAACAGAGCACATGAGCCTTAATTCAAACTCAATTAGACAGACACTTGACTTCTAGTTTTACAATGGTATATTGATGCTTTCCATTACTCCATTTACAATTTGTTTCCATGCTTTGCTGGACCATAGCCACAACAGTACAGGAAGTTCTCTGATACTTAAAACAATGAGTTTTTCTCATTTCTCCCAGAAATCAGCAAGACCCTGTAGATCTTGTTAGGACCTTTTCCTGAACATAGCCCTATACATAACACTTCGTATCTGTGTCCTTGACAGGTCCAGATGTAGAATTCAATCTTATCCTCAGTAAGGTGTGGCAATTGCTCTGGTTAAAGTCTCTCATTTCTTCTTCCCTCCATCATCTACTTCCTAGAAAACTAATGCTGCTGTATAAACACAGAGTCTCATACTTTCATCTTCTCTTCTGATTTAAATGCTTTTTTAATCTCTGGCGTATCCTATCACTGCTAACGACATTTGTGATGGCTGTGTCTTTCAAGCTCATAGACTAGGGAGTAGATGAAAGACTTCCCATGAAAATCAAGGGAAGCAGAAATACAATGTAGGAGACCAGTAAGCGAATAATACGGATCATTTCTAGATCAGGCATGGAAAAAAGATTGTAGTAGTAACCAAAGTCAAGCAAGGCTCTCTCTCATTAGTTACACTATTTGGTAACAGCTTGTTTACTGATAGCTCTGTGTTTTTCATATGTCTAATGTTAAGTTGTTCTGTCAAGCTCATGATTTTTCATACTGGGGGAGTACAATCTCTAGGAGTAAAATCTGTTCTACAAAAGTCAAAAGGATTATCACTTCAGTTGCTTGCGTAGTCACCTACTTGTGTTTTAGAATACAGCTACTACCACGAATGCATAGTAAAGTGTCATCATGAAGAGGTTTGGGTCATAAAAGTCAGCAATGGCTTCAGGGAGCTGAAGAGCAGCAGAAAACAGGAAGTTATTTTCAGGAGTTTTCAGCTGTGAACCGTGACTGTGTTATCGTGCAAGAGGAAGGCTTAAGACAGAGGAAGCACAAGTGTTTTCCTTGATTCACAGCAGATGGCTTGTGAAATATAATCCTGCAGGGAGCAGAGGGGCCCCTGAAGATCCTGGGAAAGAAGAAGTCATGACTGATGCATTGAACTTACTTTAGAAGAAGTCTTGGAGAAAAGAGAACTTGGATTCTATGACCAGAGTTTTACAGTTAGACTTAATACAGCACCTTATGCTCTTACACACTATGGATTATTAATCCATAGGGTTTGGACATCATCAGGACTACTGACAGAGATTAGGGAGGAAAATCGGACTAACTCTGACTATCTAAGAAAACTGCCCTGAAGTATTTTATGCACCAGTAAGCAAAGTGCTACAGAGACTGAGAATTTAAGAATCTAATCAGTTCAGTCAGTGAGTAAATTAAATTATATATTCAAATATGACTATAAGAGAAATTATAGCAGAACTTTCATGCTCCATCACTGGCTTCGGGACGTCAGTCAGATTTCAGCAACCCACTGCAAACTATCCATGACTTGGCTACTGGGTCTCTACTAGAAAGACCCATCATCACTTCTCACATAATTACTCTCTGAAGATTATTTCTACAGTGCTTGGTGTGAACAACATTCATAAGTTTGCACCTGTTGATCTGTGACAGCAGAGTCTGATTTTCTCAAGTAATTCAATGAAGTTCTGCCAGCACTGGGATGTCAGAACAAATGAAAAACCTGAATAAAAACATTTGTCAATCACATTAGGTGACCAAGATGAAATGAGTGAATAAATGAAAGCCATTTTTCTAGTGAGCAGCTGCCCTCATTACTAAAGATCCTGTTAAGATTAAAACTGTGCTGCCAGTTTTTTTTTTTTCAGTTGAGGAAAAGTTAATTTAACAATGTCTTATTTAAAATAAAATAGCTGAAAATACTATATATGAACCAAATACTTAAAAAATAACATTTAACTTCACCTAATCTGTAATGTTTGCCTTGAATATGAAAATCTGGTATTTAATTTTTAAAAGTAAAATTAAAAGAAAATGCTAAATAGTAGTAGCAATTCTCCTAATACTAATGATATTCTGAATTACAAAAATGAAAATTATATCTTTAAAAAGCCTTATTTTCAGTTCACACTAAAACAATGGAGGATGATCAACAAAGCTTTCTGAAACAGCTTTACATTGCCAAATCCAGAGGATTCACTGAAAAATATGCCAGTTCAGAATGTCGTCCAGCTTGTAACTCCTCCCAAAACATCTAAGCAGGAAACATAGTTTCTATGATTTTGTCTAGATAAAAATGTTGGCATCTGCTAAGCTTAAAGATTCTCTTTAAAGGTAAAATATTAATATTCTCTAGCAGAGTAAATATTTCTCATTACCATGAGGGGTCAAATGAGGGGTCGAACTGCTGAAAAGCAGCTCTGCAGAGAGAGACCTTGTTGTCTTGATTTATAATAAGCTAAACATGAGCCAGCAATATGCACTTGTGGCCAAGAAGGCCAGTGGCATTCTGGGATGCATGAAAGAAAAGTGTGGCCAGCAGGTTGAGGGAGATTCTTCTCCCCGTCTACTCTGCCCTGATGAGGCCTCATCTGGAGTCCTATGTCCAGTTCTGGGCTCCTCAGCTCAAGAGGAACAGAGAACTTCTGGAGAGAGCCCAGCGCAGGACCACTGGATCAGGGGACTGGAACATCTTTCTTATGAGGAAAGGTTGTGGGAACTGGGGCTGTTTAGTCTAGAAAAGAGGAGACTGAGGGCGGAACTTATTAATATTTACAAGTATATAAATGGTGAATGTCAGGAGTTTGGGGCATCTCTTTTTTCTATGGTAGCTAGTAACAGGACAAGGAGCAATGGGATGAAGTTGGAACACAAAAAGTTCCACTTAAATATAAAAAAAACTATTTCAATGTTCAGATGAGGGAGCAATGACACAGGTTGCCCAGAGGGGCTGTGGAGTCTCCTTCCTTGGAGGTCTTCAAGACCCACCTGGACATGTTCCTGTGTGACCTGATCTAGGTGAACCTGCTTCTGCAGGGAAGTTGGACGAGATGATCTCTAAAGGCCCCTTCCAACCCTACCATACTGTGATTCTATGCTTCTAAATAAAAAAGATATTGACCAGAGATGTGCACAGTGCTCCTTTTCACCCATATCATAGGGCATGAAGTTTATTTTTTCTAAAGAGAAAAAAAGAACAAAAAAGTCAATTAGTCCACCTTAAAAACAAAATCATGTTCAAGTCAAACAAAATTCAGAGCAAACTAGAAACACAAACCATTTTAGCTGATGAGTACCAGGTACCAAGTACAATCTTAACGAGCACATTTTCAAACAAATGTTTTGTCTGCCTTCCTCCTTTGATGTTTTGAATTACTTTTCCATTTTGCTCGTGTTCATATTTATAACTCTGCTTTTAAAAAAAAGTTATCATAATTGTTTTCTTTTTTATAACCCAGCTGCCTTTATCTCTCCTTCTCAGGAGATCTTTCTTACTCTGTGCACATTTAAAGCCTAGTCTAGGAAACCACTGATATATGTTTTACATATAATCATATGCAAACATGCTGAATACTGCACATGCACTTAAGCACTTTCCTAAATGGTAGGCAATAATCTTCCCTATAAACTGCTCCATTCTCTGGAATGAGACAAACATCACAGAGCTCTCAGTATCTGGCACTCTGCTCACTTGATGTGAAAGCCTGACCTTCATCCCTCAAAGCTTCAGCATGACATGGCTCAGCCTGAAAGATTACATGAATTCTGATACTGCTAACATTTCAGGAAAGTTTCCTCCTTTCTGAGGAGCAAGGAATGGTTTATGTCTTGCACAGGCTGCATCTGTACTTCACAATCCACCACAGTGCAGAAACACCTAGTTCTAAGCAAACCTGTCTCAGGATCATTTACATCAGCACGAGCTCCAAACAGATTCATTAGGCTATTTTATTGGTTCTCTTATTTAAGTGCAATGAAAACCAAGTTACATTTATAAGCCTGATTTAGATTTCACAGAGTCCCTTAAGAGTGTTTAGAATATCAGAATAAAGGTGTTTCTAGCAAGGCTAGAGTCCTGTGAGTTTTAATTACTCTTTATCAATTGTTTTTAACAATCTTTTGAGGTCATCTCATCTTTCAGCTACATTACATGAATTCACTCCTTTGTCCAAAGAGATACTATAAACCAAGGAAGAAGTGTATTTCAAATATTAGTGTTTGAATTCATATATTTTTCATTTTGAATTAGAAGTCATCGCAGTGAGCTGGAACTTGAACAAGTGCCATAAGTGGTTACCACAGCCCTTGATCACTGACTGCACTGGGAGATCAGTTTTCTGTAGAAATAAGGCTGTGACTGTACTAATAAATAACAGAGTCTGTGCAAGGACAGAGAATCATCCACCCTTGTTAGCACAGTTTCTGGAAGACTTTTGGATGTAAACCAATTAGCACTATCCCAAACCATCCTGGAACACGATTTGAGGATGGTGTTTTCTAAAGATTGTTCCCAATAGGCAATATGAATGTAGTTATCCTATCTGAGACTTAGGGGAGTTTAACAATCTAAATGTAGGTTCAACGGTAATATCCGTCCTCAGGGACAGAGAATAATCTCTGGCCCATTTTATTTACTAGTATAGACACAGCTCTGTGAAAAACACCAAACTTGGCAATAATCTTTTTATTTGTATTGTGGTTCCAATAAATCTCTTTTTCTCTCCACTGCATTGTTATTTTTTACTGCCAAGCCATTAAGTTGAACAGTACTTTAATAATGATTATCAAAACCAGAATCACAAAGGGAATAAAAAGAGTCCAAACGCTGAATTTTCTCATAAATTGCCTCTATGATATGCTTAAGATAATAAAAGTCAGTAATCCCAGGAGTTGGCATGTATGGATATTTTGTTAAATATCTTTAAAAGGAACATTTAATTAAAATATGCTATAGATGTAGTGGCTTTACAACAAAAAATTTCACATGGGTATAATGTGTATACAATAATTAAGAAATTTCCCAGCTTGTACCTAAATATTTTACTTTCATATTTTCATATTGAACAAATGCGTTAATTGGGCACAATAATTTCATCTTAAGACAAACAATATGAAACAACAAACCAAAACCAAAAACCAAACCTTCATAAAGCAAAAAGACAGATAATTGTAATGTGCGTTTGTGTACACCAACATGTTGTGTTTTACCACAGGAGGTGGCCTCAAGCACTACATTTTCACTCCAGAGAGGACTGATAGCCTGAGTAGCAAACTATTTCCTCTCCTGTTCAACCTAGTAGAATATTAATTTTTCTGTTTTCTTTGTTTGAAAATGTAGGATTGAGATGTATTCAGATAGACGACAGTTTTCTGGATGTAAACTACATCTATATTAACAAATTAAGGGGAAGAAAGGACAAACAATCAAACAAGTGGGGCCTGAGGAATGCTTTTTAAACTCACCTTTCAAAGCAAATCCTTCATATTGCTTCCTCAGTGTAGTGTTCATAGTAGTGGTCAATGTCTGGCCATGACCAAGGAAAATGCCAGTCAGATTGTTTTAATCAAGTAGTATGTACAATTACAGATATCAGTCAGACTAAAACTCACACATTCTCTGACCTTGTTTAGTTTATTAATATGCATATAGCCATTGGCTGAATGGCGAGATGAGGATTTAACCCTAAATCTGGGAGCAGTTATCTTTTTCTGATGCCTTCCTTGTGTGCACAGTCCAACATCAAATGTAGCTGTTGAGCTTTGGGTCCCATTACAAGATATTTAGTGTAGGGCAAAAGTACAAAGGAATTGCTCATGCAGCCAGGGTGAAGTCAGTACTGATGAGATAAGACAGGGTGTCAATCTAAGGACTGAATTGATAAATTAAAAGAAATGGGAATGAGACAGTAGATGGTGGATATAACAATACAATAAATATCATAACACTTTAAATCATGTCAGATAAGGATATTGCTTGTTAACACAGTTTAGAATAATAAACAAGGAAGGATTTTCTGAATAAAAATAACACCATTTAGTCCTAGAATGTTTGATACTGTTAATGCTGACATTCTGTCCTTTGAGAAATTTACATTAGTTTTGCAAAACTCTGGATTATCAGTTTTAAAATCTATTATAGGTGTTCTGGAAAAGATTACTAAGGAAGCATTTAAATTCATTAAAAAATTCGCTTCAGAAAGGGCTAAAAGAAATCTTCTAAATTGCTATTAAAAGGACAAAACTCTAACAATTTGCTTGGACAATCCTTTTATTTTTTCTTATTTCTTTTTATTTCTTTTCATTTCTTTTCATTTCTTAATGATAATTTTTAATCTAGAAAAAAAGCCAAAGTGTTTGTGTAAAGATTTTTTTTTAAATATACTTGTTTCAACAAAAAATTTCAAATTTCATAGCAGCTTTTTAGCTAAAAGGACACTAGTTTTTGAGAACAATAAAAGAAATTCTATCCCTTCCATCTTTTTCATCTTCAGCTGCAATGTTTAGGAGAAAAAAAAAAGAGAAGTGAGACTAGTTTGGATAATGACTGGAGAGGAAAATTATCACCCTAGTGCCTAGGGGGGAAAGAATATTAAGAAAGCCATTCCTTATCTTTGTAAATATTAGTCAGACCATAGATTTCAGTTATATCCATAGAGGATGTGGAAGAATATGCTATCCTGACAGTAAGTGCATTAACCTCCTCTTCCTCTAAAACAGAAGTTTTCACACACACTAAAACATGGATAGGAGGGCCTGAGCTTTTATAGGGGTGGGAGCTTCCTCCTACACAGTGGTAAATTAATATACTTTCAGTATGAGTTCTCTCTGCATCTTGAATGCAGCTGGTCTTGCAAGTAGGAAGGAAAGATCTATGCCCTGCACAAAGCCAGGAGACAAGGATGCCACTTATCCCTGTGATTAATGCCATTCAGAAACCTGTAGAACTGCTGAAGTCTGGGCACTGCTTCCCTCTCACTTCCTCTTCCCTCCATAAGGAACAGCCTCCATCTCTACACAAGTAAGATGATTTAGCAGATAAGTTGAAAATTCTGCATTACAGTAATGTACTTGATAAAGTTAAGCATATTTTATAAATTGTTTTAAATGGTCACTGGAATTCAGGTTCCAGCATCCTATTGAGGATGCTAGCCCAGTGAGGATTGTCACAAGAGGTAAGGGCATAGCTGCTCTACAGAAGGACCAAGAACATGAGGTTGCTGTGAGAACTACCAAACCAGAGTGTTTAATTTAGATGTGTAACCCCAATCTTAAGAAAAAAAATATCAATGGTCTGAATTTCAGAGGTGATACGTTCTTGAAGTCTTTCTAAGAGAAGAATTCAATTGTCTTTGAGCAGAGGTACTCCCTCTCAGTGTTCCAAGTATTTCATAAAACTTTAAAGAGGGATGTGGAAATAACAATATGTCCTTAATAGAACTCTCTGTTTTCCTTACAGAAAGGTTTCTCATTGGGCACCTGAGTTTCTGGAGTCACATTGACAGGCTTATTTTAGATGCCACCAGTTTAATCAGCACCAACCGGCAGAAGACACATAGTGGTGAAGGAATAGGTGCCAACACAGTTTAAATGGCCCAAGAGAATCACCTCAGGGCAATGCTATAAGCCCTAAACAGATAGAAGAATGTATTTTAGCTGCTGGACAGTTCTATGTTTCACAGGAGTTTACTTTATAAAAAGAAAACAAGCACAAATCATTTTGAACCAACACCACAAACACTAATCTATAAAATATTAATTTGATGCCATATGATAGTGAACTTCATCACAAAAGAATGGCAGCATATTTTTCTAAAACTATTCTGCATATGTCACTTTCAGTAAAATACATGGTTTAGCTATTATAGATTTTCCTTCTCCCTGTCAAAAATCAGAAATGGTATTCATCCCCTCACATTAGCCTTGGATCAGTATATTAGCATTCAATCTGAACTTTCGAAGTGAGAGTGCAAATTTATGAAGCACAGCAATAACTTCTGAGATATGCTTGCATATACACATATGCAGGCAAAAAAATGCACATAGATGTGTCCATTTATGTGAATGTTTTATTTGTGCACAAGCATATCACAGTTATCCAATACATATAACAGCATTGAGCTGAAGAATTCAGTAAGCTCATTTCCATGTTCTAGTTTTTCTCCTCTGTAGAGATGTTTTTGTTGTTTCTTCAAGATTTCTCTTTGAACAACTTCATATCCTTTGACAGTTTTGGAGTAGGCAGATTAGTCTGTCCAGATGGGTCATTGCTGGCATCCCACCTACAAAATGTATGGGGTTGTTATTTATATGCTCAACACTTTAAGAAAAATTTTAGAAGTTATCTGAACAAAATCACAAAGTAACTGTTGATAAAAGGTAACAACATAAAAGTAAATAATGCCGATGACAAAGCCCATATTTTGTTTAAGAAGAAAGCAATTCAGAAAATACACCCAAAATCAAACAATGTAAGAAGTAATCTCAGGAAGAAATTTCTTTGATTTATATTCATAATCTAAAGTCCAAGAGTGTTCCTGATTTCCTAGATTAAGGTTCCACATCCTTACTTCCCATTAGCATGCTATCTGAAAATGCGCCAGCCACTTCCAACATCCCTGTCCCCATGTAGGTGAAATCTATCTTGTTATCCAAGGAGCAAGCAGGATCTGGGTGTCTCCTGGTGTTCTCTTGCATATAAGCTTAGATGCAGCCTTTGAAAATGAATTGCTAATGGTAAAGGCAATTTCAATGGCAGAGTCAAGAAGGTGATCCTTGGGTATATAATTACAGAAGGTGAAGCAGCAGTAGGGAGGTCAGATTGCATCTGCATTTGACAGCAGTTACCATTGAATGTTAACTCCTAAGTCTGAGAACATTTCAGGGATGTTGCAGATTGCAAAGGCCTCTCAGGAAAGTTTCAAGGACATACAAAAAATGGAAATGTTTCACTATGAAAGTCAAAAGATGATCACTCTGACTTAAAGAACTGAAGAACAAAGCATTACTTGGTTTCATGCTATCTATTTTACTGAGTTTCTGTTGCCTATATAGAACAGATGCTTAAAAAGAAGTCTCCTGAGTCATTGAATCATTAAATGGTTTAGTTTGGAAGAGACCTTATAGATCATCTAGTTCAAATCTCCCTGCCATGGACAGAGAAACCTTACACTAGACCAGGTTGCTCAAAGCCCCATCCAAGACCAGCCTTGAACACTTCCAGGGATGGGGCATCCACAGTCTCTTCCAGTGTGTTACTGTCCTCCTAGTAAAGAATTTGTTCCTTACATATAATCAAAATCTACCTTTTATAAATCTATAAAACCAGTTCACAATGAGGTTAATAGGCAGAATTTGAAGCTAGACATGTTTGGCTAGTTTTGGTAGACAATATCCAGATGGAAGGGAAATTAATTCATGGATACCTTACTACAGATGTTGTCACACTAGGTGATCACAGTGGACCTACACATTCATATTTGTACATGAAAAAAGCCTTAAACTAGATTTGAAACAAAAATTTTCAAAAGCCCCTCCCATTCTTAATCCTTTTAGCTTAGCACAGAAGGTCATGTGTTGAAAAACGGCAATTTACTCCTTTGCATTCCCCCTCAGTCCTCACCTATTACACATTGCATACAGCCTTGCACTAATAAGTTTACTTAAATGTAACAGATAGCTTAGCCAGTGTTTGAAAGGCATATGTAAAAATTAAATATTAAAAAAGCAGAAGACATATTCTACCCTCAATTATCCTTAGTCATTCTCCTTAAGTTTAACATGTCAGCAAGTACAAGAAAGATCAGAATCTGACCCTACAGTCATCATATATGAACACTACATCTAGGTACCTAGCTAGTTAGAAGTAATCTTGACTATATCATCATAACCTACCAACACACCTCTACAAAAAAACTGCTGATCTAGATAAATTAGATATCAACACTAGATCTGAGCTGTTAGATAGGACCTTTTCTGAAAAATGCATGAAGATGCAGACAAAACTAGGTTTCACTGATAGCTCTATTTTCTTGAGTCTATCTAACCATAACTAAATTCAACTATATTACTGCTTATAAAATTTAGAATATGGATAGCTTTCAAACAACATATATGAGTAACACATATTCTACAATTTTGCTGCACTAGAAAAAACAAAAGTGGTAAGATTATATTAATGTGAGAATGACAGACAAACCAGTCATATGCAGTATATGTTCTGGGTAGAGTTTGAGATTATTTTCTTCTTAGCTGATGGATTGGTTTTAGAAAAGGAGAAATAGATTAAGGATACAGTTATAACAGTGAAATAACCAAATTGCTTGGGGAAGAAAAAGAAGCAAAAGACTTTTTCAAAACTTGAGAAAAATCTTGGTTTAAGTATCATACAAGAAAAAAAAAATCAGAATTACATTTAATTTTCAGTANCTTCCTGGCCATGAGGACATGTTGCTGGCTCATGTTTAGTTTGTTATCAACCAGGACTCCCAGGTCTCTCTCCACAGAGCTGCTCTCCAGCAGGTCAATCCCCAGCCTGTACTGGTACATGGGGTTGCTCCTTCCAAGGTGCAGGACTCTGCACTTGTCCTTGTTGAACTTCAATAGGTTCCTGTCTGAATGGCAGCACAGCCTTCAGGGGAATCAGCCAGTCCTCTCAGTTTGGTGTCATCAGCCAAACTGCTGGGGGAACACTATCTTCATTCAGGCCACTGGTCATCAAAGTTACTCATCAATATCATGGGTCATATCAATCTTTCTAAAACAGACAAAAATTCAGTGCAAAAGAACACAGTAAGATCATTTACTTGATTGGGAGGTGTAATTTTTTGAAACTATTGTCTATACATTGAGTAATGCATACAGTTAGATGAACTGAATTAACTTTCAATAGACAGCAGATAAATGTAATAATTTGGGCATAAGACATGGAGTGACATCCTTGTGACCTGAACGTCCCTGCTAATGAAAACAGTCGTATGCAGGAACAAAATAACAAAAAATATACTGCTCAGTCTTGTTAAATAAATATTCATTCTGGTATTCCATGAATTGTTTTTCAAATGAAGACTCACAATGGTGCTTATTTACTTATTTTAAAGTAAGTCTTTGAGATAGGAATATCCTGAGGGAAATCATAGTAGGAGGAACAGGAAAGACCATGGGCTAGGACTGTAACAATCATTTGAGCAAAGCTGTTTTCATGGATGACTTTTCTCTTCCTAGCTATTTGATAATGTCCCATTTTTTTCTCTCACCAGTGGGAAAGAGAAACTTGTTTTCTAATTCAATTACAGTACATTTTCCTGCAAAAAACTGTACATGAGGAGTCTAAACAGGTTGCCACTGCTGTTGTTGCATATAAAATACATAATAATGATAGTATTTATTTAAAACGAGATTGCCTATTTCTTAGTGTTTATAAAAGCATTTTTAAGTAAATAAAAAATAACTGATGGGGGAAGGTATTCTTGTTTGTTTTAATGTGGGTATTTTTCTCATAGTAGCTGTCTCCTTTGTACTTATCATGAAAACATAAATACAGAACTCATCCAACTTTTCAAAGTTTTCCTATGTTTTCCCATAAATGCTGGTTAAAGATCACAATGTTTGGAGTTCAGTAGTTTCAGAAAACTATTCAATGCAGCCCAATTTACAGACAGTCCAGGCAATACCAAGTCTTGATCCAATAAGTAAGTATTGGATCTGTCCATTGCTGGTTCAAGTATTGTTGCTATCCACAATGAGAAATTCTTGCTGCCTAGCTCTTGTGCCAGAACTGAATTCTGTCCCTGTTATCTTCCTCTTTTCCCCCACTTATCGGTGTTTTTTGGCAACAGAGTAATCTGCAATCTTGAAACAATCAATAAAACAGCGGCCTAGAGTGAAGAACAAACTAAACTGACAGTAGAATAATGAACTGCAGGATCAAAGTCTATACAGGAATCCTTTTTCACCAGCAAAAATTCAGTGCCTTCCCTGTTGCATTGGGGAAAGCATGCAAGAATATCACAAACATTACATTCCATTTTTGAAAAAAAGAGAGAAGAAAGATACATCTTATACAGGTGCACTCCCTTGTGGGGAAAGACACAACTTTTAAAAGCAGCACAATATCAGGAAGTTCAAGAAACTGTCATTAAAGCAAAGAAACTCATTACAGAGTCCACTGATAGCAAGCTACTATGTTATTCCTCTATTAGCTCTACAGCATGTCTCAATGCTCTCTAATGAGCTACTTTAGATATCTGAAATAATCTTACTCTGCACCATGGAACTGTGTAGAGAAGATCTGAGATGGCAAGGAAAGGAGCTCAGTGGTCGGTGAGCTCGATAGTTCCCATGTCCTGTGTTGCACGGGCTGATACCCAACGTTAATACAATGCAAGCATTTGTCTACTTCTCACAGTAGTTCTAGTACAAATTGTAGCAATATAAGTAAAAGGTGTTAAGCAAAGTGCTAAGGTTAGTTGCAATAACAGCAGGCACATGTTGGCTGAGTTAATCGTGGGAAGGTATAAACAGGTGCTGGTTGTGCTCCACTCCGCCTCCCAGTCCCGCCAATACATGGGTGACACCAGTTTCATCTGTGTGGTGATAAATACTCTGAAGAACACTCCAACCTGCAAAAGGAAAACTCAAGATATTGTTAGACTTTTATTTCTGGCCGTACTTGTATTGCTGGGACCCACTGCTGGATTCCTTCCTTTTCTACACAGATATAACCCCAACCCAGGCATCTAAGCTTTCCTCCTGGCTCCCACTCCCCAAAGTCCATTTGCTGAAATTCAATGGCCAGTAATTGATCTGCAGCTACGAATTCCTGCTCTCTAAATTGTGCTCATGCTGGTATGGTTCCTGACCCTCGAGCAAAATGATTAAGAACATACAGAGAGCACATTAAGATATCATGTTGTTTATCCATGGGAATTCTATTTCCCATACTCTCCCCCTCCCTAAGCCAGTTGAGCTGCATCTTAAGGGTAGCATGAGGGTGTTCAATGATCGCCTGTCCCTGGCTGTTATGAGGGATGCCATGCACCATGTCGACAGTGCTCGTCGATAACACTCTTTTCAGGTCAGACAACATCCTTAGACTTTGTGCTCTGCTCCCGTTTTTTTTTTTTTGCTAATTTCCACACCCCTCGGGCCAATCACTGTGCCCCGCAGGCTGGCTGCACCACCCCCTGGGCCACTCACTGCACCCCCTGGGCCGGCTACACTGCTCATCAGGCCACTCGCCGCACCCCCTGGGCCGGCCACACCGACCACAGGGCCAATCACCGCACCCCCTAGGCCAGCTACACTGTCCATAGGGCCAATCGCTGCAGCCCCTGGGCCAGCCGTACCCCCGACTGGGCCAATTGCTGTGCTCCCTGGGCTGGCTACACTGCCCACAGGGCCAATCATCGCGCCCCCCAGTCCAGCCGCATCACCCATCACATGGGCTGTTGGCGCCATCTTTGAAATCTCATGGCACGGCTGATATTTTTCTCCCTGTTTCTGGTGCCAGTGGCACATTTGATATGTTTTTCCCCTGCGTCTTCTTTTTCTTTGACGGTTCTTGCACGCTCCTTGGTACCCAATCCAACACGGGATCGTACTCTCTTACCTTCTTGCTCTCCTGCTTGCTACAGACTTTCTCCGCTGTCTGTGTGCTCCACTCCTCTCCATGGATGGTGTCCCGCACCATCAGCCAGACGCACCTTGCCTCTGCTGCCCTAGACATGGTTCTCTTAATCTCTCCCCATGTTTTAAAATGCTGAACCACTCCCCACCAAAGCAGCCTGCAGCGTCTCCTCCTCCATTGACACCCAATATAAGACACTCAATGTATCTGTGAGTGCCTGCAGCACTTGTCGCCTCTGTAACCATACAATGAAATCAGCTGTGAGCGCGCCATGAATCCGCTCGCCCACCTTAAGCGCCACTGCCTTGAGTACCTTAATCACTTGTTCCATTTGTGTCATGGCCGCAGACGCCCTGTGTTCCGCCAATCACATCAGGGTCACCAAATGTTGCCATTGCCAGCAACACTACCTGGCATTCCAGACTGATCCCCCAGCTCACCGACCACTGAAGGGAATGGATCACTGCATACACAGTACGGATGATGCTCAGTTTCTGCTTTATTGTTTATGTTATCTGCTTACATCTGCTAGCAAAAGCACCTCCTCTCACTCTGTCCTGTGCCAGCCCTTACACTTCCTCTTCACCCCTCGCATTACAGTCCAAGATGTTCTTAATGCCTACCACTTGGTCCATTTGGATTTCAGCAAACTGAAACAGAAGCACATTAGAGATAGTTGTACTTTTACAAAGCAGAGAAAGGAAGAAAGAAAAACAGGTCACTGCCCACATGTTAAAAAACATGTATCACTGCAAAGATATGCTCTATGATTCCTGTTAAAAATCCTAATTTTGCAACGCTTATTTTACTTTCTTCATTTACATTTACTGAGTTCTTTTACTATTTTATTCATTTACACAAGTTTGAAACAAATATTACCAAGTCAAAAGAGTAACATTTTAAACTCCTTTTGTGTTGATGTAAATACCTTTGCTGTGGGAACTCATATCCCCAGTATTCAACAGAATAGTAAATGTGAGAGCAAAGTAACTAACATGAGTTTACCCACCCATAGAAAAGAGTCTGACAGACTGCCTGTTAGGAGTGGAAGGGGAAAGATCAAAAGCAGAATAAAAAAGTAGGTAAATTGACACAGTTGAGTTTTCTGACTGTGGAAAGTACCTTCAAAGAGCCCTAAATGTCCTCCGATCACTGCAGTTCCCTGCAACCTTCTTAGATCAGAGAATGCAGAACTTTGCACTGTGGCTACAGTTCTTCAGATTAATGCTAAATGTGCTTTGTAGAAGGTAGGGTAGATTTTTCTTTTGTTTAAAGGTCTCCTCCTGTCTTTTATTATCTTTTTTAGATTGGCAGAATTAAGTAGTTTTGCATTTCACACAGCAATGATCTATAATCTCATTAATGCATAATTTTGAAAAGTGTGTTGTTAAAAAAAGATAAGCCACTGGGTATTGGTCACAGCTTAGAGACATCTGATCAGACCAGACAGCAGTCTCTGAATGGCTGCCAGATTGCAGATATCTGATATTTTTGAGCAAAACTGACCAGCATGCAGCTCCATTAATCTACTCCTTTCCATTCTTTTCATATGTCATATAGTAACGGTAATGAACCAGGAAGTGAGTATTTGTAGACTGCACAATAGACATAAACAATTTATCATTTTCTGTTTAATTAAAGAACAACAATAAAGAGAAAATTATCCATAACAGTCCAGAGACTGCCAAAGGATTCAAGATTAACATACAACAAAATGACTGTGAGATCCTCAGTGACCCCTACAGATGAGCATCAAGACACTAAAGAAGCAGCTCTGGTGAAAGAAGATAAAAATTCATTGAGCAACGCTGATGCAAATTTGAGTTACGGTAGAAATATCAAATAAGTATAACTTAAGTTTGAAAGCTAAGATAGACAAAGAGAAAAAGAAAAATAGTGAAAGAAAAAGACAAAAAGGTTTTTAGAGAGATATTTCCACTGTGCTTACACAGAAGCACTCACACGTGTACATAGGCTGCATTCTGTGAAACAAATTAACAACTGGGAAAAAAAAATCCTACCACATAATTAGCAACCAGTTTAATTGCAAGCACTAACCCACTCTTTCTCCAACACCCTTCAGTTATGTTTTTAATTGGGCTTAGCTGTGTCTCATAGCACAGCTGGAAGCGAGGTGAGGTGCAGAGCACAGTGAGACTCTCTGAAAGCATCGTGCTGGTGCTGATACTCCTTTTTGCAGCTGGTCGGTGCTGCTTGATGCTTCTCGTTGGCATGGGATTGTCTCAAACAGCCAGGGGAACGTTTTTGGTCTTTGTTCTTCCCATTTGATTTTTCCTCAGGAGATGCCATCGTAGCAAGAGCAAAGGTTTAAAGTGCATTACATCCCACACCTATTGGCAAAGCTGTACTTTATTCATAGCTTGCACCAAGTAATGACACTATAAACTCATGCTTCATGTAAATGCAGAGCACAGCAGTCATGCTTGAATGAAAAGAAACCCCAGGAAATTTAACTTCTACGTGAACTATATTTACCTTTTAAAAAGCCTGCTTTCTATCAAGTTGCAAAATACAGAGGAAGCCATGGTACAAGCTGAAGAAGCAGGCAGAGAGTGTGTTACTTCCCTAGACACCTTCCAACTTGCAGTCTGCCCATGGCACACAGGAGTTTTGGTGTGCCATTTTGCAGAGCGAGCCAGGGAACTTAGGGCAAGCAGTTTCTCAGCAGCAACACTACTGCTTTTATTGGCTTTGTGCACTCAGTATTTGTTGCTAATTCTGCAAAGCAGTGGTCTTAAAATTTAAGAGCAGTCTTATAAAGAATATTCCTGAATGCTAGCATTACTTCATGCCTCAGTCTCCTTACCTGTAAAATGGGATTCAAAAGACAAAATGTTACAAACACAAAATTCTTGAACATCCATAGTTAAGCCAACAGGATAGTCTACCATAGATATTACTTCACTTCAGCTCTCTGCAATGCAGAGATAGTAGTTTTTCAAGCATATCAATTTGCAGCCAGCCCTACAAAACTAACTGCTTTACTTATTCAGTATTCCCGATTCCTACTATGTTACTTTTCTGTAACCATACAATAATTTGCAGATGAGGTTCACCTCAGCTAACAACAATTGCTTAAAAGTTAGTTGCCTAGTTTAAGTTCATCATTCAAGACAATTATAATCAGTGAAGTGAGTGAGACATATCCAGGTAAGTGGTTTGTTCCAGCTTTTTGGGTTACCTACCTTTGAATTGTAGAATGACTCTCTACAGAGGTTTTCCTCTCATCGGTAGCTATTGAGAATGTAAATATCAAACTTAGGTAATGCAGCTGACTTAAAGCAGCTAAAATTAACCTGTGATTCATCATCCCAATGTAGTCAACCTTAAAAAATAATTTGTGTCCTGTTCTTTGTGACTCATGTCCATATTCATCAGCAGATCATCTGGGGTTATATCTAAAGCACTTAACACATGATCCTACAGTCTCCATATATTTGGAGTTTCTCCCTGTGAAAACAAAAAAAGGCAAGAGATATTAGGGCATTGATACACAGTAGGACGTTGTACAACATTTAGTGTTAGGGCATATGTCCAGATCCCAAAATGGAAATACAAATACAGTATACCATATATAGGAAAAAAAATAATATCAGGTGACTTTAGCTAAGAAAAAGAAAGTTTGATAATAAAGCTTTAAATGAAAAAAAAAGAATTATAAAATTCTACTTATGAGCACTCACAGTTGATTGGATCATACATGATGATAATACTGGGAATTTGTGAATACTTTCCACACCAACCTAGTCAAATGTAAATACCCACAAAAAAAACCCACAAAACAGATCACACGACTCATTATGAAGTGACAAAATTTATTTCCTTCTTTTGTATTAGTCAGCCATTTTTATACACTGTATAAATAAATGCAGCATGAGCACATTATTGCATAATAGTGGATCTTGTCATAAAGACTCTGCAATCCTTAATACAAGATATAACCCATACTTAGAGAAGCATTTAATCATTTTCCATCTCCCTCTCTTACCCTTACCTGTTCATCATTATAGCATAGTGACTTCAGTTGTAAACAGCAAGAAAGCTTCAAATAACTGGAAGATAGTGGATGACTGAAAATTACTGTTTCAATGATAGAAGATTTGAGGTTTTGTAAATGCAGCTACATTTGTCAAAGGACAATAGCTAATGACAAAATTGTGCTCACTCCTTTACCCCATTTTTCTATCAGCGGTTGTCACCATGACAGTAGTAGGTATGAAATTAAACTTGATTCTGCACTCCACCCAACATAGTTCACAGTCAGTTTAACCTAGAGATGAAGATGGCTTTATGTTAGACACTAAGCTGAGAACTGCGACATCTGAGATTTTACGGACCGTGTTCTGGTACAGGACATAGAGGCTTTAAACTAACACAGGCCATTTTTATCACTTTCTACAACTACCTGAAAGGAGGTTGTGGTGAGATATGAGTTGGTCCCCTCTCTCAAGTAAGAAGTGACATGACAAGAGGAAATGGCCTAAAGTTACACCAGGAGAGGTTTAAATTGGAGGTTAGGAAGAACTTTTTCAATAACAGCATATTTAGACACCAGCACATGCTGTCCAGGGAGATGGTGGAGTCATCATCTCTGGAGACATTTAAAAGATATGTAGATGAGGTGCTGTCATGGTTTAGCAAGGAGTTGCTTTTGCTTAGTAACAGGGGGAGCGGGTTGCAGTGAAGACCCGGTAAAAGTTTTTTAGACTCTCCCCCGACTCCTGGGTTCAGACTCACCCCCCGGCATGGCTGAGCCAATCTGGCGCCTCTGCGATCACTATTTAGGGACGGGAATTTGAGGTGCCAGGCAGGAGGTGTAAGGGTGGTACAAGATGGAGGCGACCATGCG
>WBNH01000853.1:716173-765601 GCA_013401255.1 Urocolius indicus
TGTTTTCACATTCTCTCTCCCTGTTGCTGCTGCAGTTCTGCAACTGCGCAACAACTTTTTCTACTCCAATATGTTATTCACAGAGGTGTTACCTCTACCACTAATTGGCCAGGCCTGGGTCAGGTGCAGGGTTCAACTTAAAACTGACTGGCCCTAACCCTGTCAGCTACAGGGGAAGCTTCTGGCAACTCTGTTTAAAGAAGCCACTCCTTTAGCCCGCTGCTACTGAAAAAACCTGGCCCAGGCCAAAACCACTACACCATACCTTGGCCTTGCACAGAAGCTCTCACTTGTTTGCAGCTGCAAGAACACCAACTGTTGAACAAAATGTAGTGGTGAGGAATACCTGTAAGAGAACTTACTGCAGCAGGGTCTCCAAGGAAGGAAAGCCTTCGTAATTCCCAGTGCAGCATTTCTTCAGCAGGTCCTGAAACTCCACATTCCTGCAGTGAATGAAGCAATCATTTAGCTAAGAAATTAAAACATGACAGCTTTTTCCTTCTTTTTTTTTTTTTTTTCACCTGTGCCCACTGAGAGAATGAGTGTGTGTCTCGAAATGTTTAATTATAGAAGTGAATGGGGAGCTATGAAGTTGTGATCCATTTTATTAACATTTTGGTAGTATTTAACAGCAGCATAAGTCTGTTTATATTTTCTGATCAATTATTGTTGCAAATTGAAAATCTATCAGTTATTGATCTTTGCATTCTTATCCTAGATTCTGTTCTAGAAGTAAATGGAACTTCAAAGAGAGCAGCTGCAAGAAAGAAGTATACTATTAGCCTGTCTAATTGTAAGTTTTTCAACTACACTGTTTTTTAATGGATTAAGTTTTAACCAAGCTGTCTGGAAAAACATTAAAGATTTAGCAGATTAGACACTAAGGAACAATGTACTTTGGGTTTAACTCTCCTAGTCTGGTAGTATTTACTGCTATGTGTTGTCTCTTCCTGTTATAAAACCACAGAATTTAATTAATGCAACTCTAACAATGCTACTATATAACAATAAATAATGAATAAAAATATCTGAACAGATCAGAACATCCTGGAATAAAAATAATGTCTCAAAAGTAAGTAAATAAATTCAATACTGAACTATACAGAATATAATTACCACCAAAACATTGCCATTAGAGTACAAAAAAATGGAAATTATTGTGTCTACATAACTCCTCACACTCAAAGAATACCCAGCTGATCACAATTTCAAAGAAAGTGAAAAACTTCCCCTTAATTGTGTTATGGTTTTAAATCACCGAGACCAGAAGCATGGAGGGCTTTCAATTGCATTCAGTATTTATACAGATAATGAGAACATTCATGATTCCACTAGATAGAGTCAAATGATTTTTAGATGAGATACAAACCTGAGGGCTTTAGAACAAAAATGAGCCTAAAAGTAGATGGGCTTGAAAACCTCACAGACCTAGGAAATGAGAGCATTTTACAATTAGGTAAAAGAGATTCTTCCTGGTACAGTTTGAACACACACTAGTACCCAGTATAGAAATTCTAATCAGAAATATATTATCTAATTTTAGAAACATTTTGTACACACAAGTACAGATATAGATAATAATTTCTGCTATCTCCCTCTAAAAGTATTTATTTCACCATATGCATTACAACAGTTTCTAAATGAATAAGATAATGTAGACATGAGCAAGTTCCTCTAGAGGAACAGAATAATGATATAAAGTAAAATAAGAATCTGTTGCCGTTGCAGGCAACACTACGTGGTGGTTCAGGCTGATCTCCCAGCTCTCCGACAGTTGAGGGAAAGGATCACTGCACACACGGTGTGGATGGTGCTCTGTCTCCGTCTCTGTCCGTCTCCATCTCTCTTCGTCTCTCTCTCCGTCTCTGTCCCTCTCTTATTGTTTATGTTATGCCCTTATATCTGCTGGCATAAGCACCTCCTCTATCTCTGCCCCGTGCCAGACCTCTCACTTCCTCTTCACACCTCGCGTTACAATCCGAGATCTTCCGGACGCCTACTACAAGAATCTATTTGTTTTCATGTGGCTAGTGTCTACAGAACCAATGAAGATTACACTAGAAAAGCTCTTAGGTTGAATTTACCACAGGAAGTGTAATATCTTATTATCTTACATCTTTGTTAGGCAACTCTGAATAATCAAAAAAAAGCACCAGACCATAGTTATACCACTGACTCACTCTTTTAGAGAAGCAAAGCATTTTGCTGTTCTCTTATTACAACTTCTGTATTTTCTGAATAATCAGGAAAATAAAAATAAAAGAGAGAACATAACTTTTTCCAATCGTTGGTCTTATCACATGACATTCACATACTGGTTTCAATGGAATTCCTGATACTCAAGACATAGCCAACCTGAACTTGCTATCACCAAAATTACGAGTCTTGGCAGCTATGTCTAACTTAAATCCCACTCTAATTTCTGAAAACTGCATTGCGATTCCATGTTCTTTGATCTCAAACCCTTAGAACATCCTCGAAGCCGTTGTGTAGACTTATTATTTAGGAATAAGCCAGTGGAGCTGAGTTACCTGAAGTCACACACTTGTACTAAACAGCAAGCTGTGCAACATACATAAATTTATGTAACACGTTTTCTTTTTCTTAATTGTGTGTGCAAAGATATACTCATTAACTAGGCTTCTCTACTCACCACAGAAATGCAAACATCTGTGGTATGAAACAATCGCCACTACGGACTTTGTTACAGTTTTCCCTCCATATTTCTAGTTGCAATCTCACAGACTGATCTATGAAGAGCTTTACCTCTTTCCTTTCCATCCTTTTCTTTCCACCCAAGACATTGACAAGATTTATGATATTGCACATAATTTCAGGTTTAGAATTTAATTTTTCATAATTATGAGTCTGAAGGATCCTGAATTAGTACAGCATCTGATTTTCTGGCTCATATCCATTTATATTATTAATAACTAATGTAATATAGAATTGCTTTTATCCACTATTATTATCATTTTAATTTAAATTATATTTTGTTCTGTACTACAATAAATATTAGTTTAGTACGTTGTAATAGTGATTACAATGTCATAAATTCAGTACATGCACAAATGGGGAATGTAGGTTAAGGATCAATGTAGCATTGACACATGACACAAGTGTCACACTGGCTGATATTAAAAAGGCTAAGGTAATGTGTAAAATATAATTGTCAACATATTTAAAGAATGCTTTCTGAAGTACAAGGAAAGCTATGAAGAATTTTTGAATTCAGTCATGTAACAAAATCAGTTGGAAATTACATTTTTTTATACCAGGCACAGGACAACAAGCATTATGAGGAAAAGCATGATGGGCTATGAAAGTGAACACAAGTATCTTGTGTTTAATCTATCTGAAATTCACAGTTTTCTAAAGTCTCATCTTCAGCAATACTATCTCATTTCATTCTACTACAGCACAGTTTTTAACTGAAATAATGTTTATTATGAAGATGCTATAAAAAAAAATTGATAAAGAAGGAACGTAAAGTTTAGGGATTTTAAAATGTTATTAAATGGCAGTGACTTCTATTTCAGCTTTTTGGAACAAAAGTTTTCACTTATAACTTGAAATACTACTTTCAAAAACACTATAAAACATTTTAAACTAAATTAAAAAAAAAATAATTACTCTCCCACTCCAATTTAAAAAATAACATTTTGTCAAAAAGTATTTAAAATTGTTTTATAAAACAAAAATTACTGTCTGTTTCTGCCTGATATGTTTTATTTCTGTGTGTACACAGGTATAATATGCAATGAAGCATATAACTACGTGCTCAGAGGAGGGAGTACATGTTCAAAATACACATCTTATGAAGGCTCACGTATACATTTGCAGTGATCTATTGTTTATGTGTCAGAAATGTTGATAGTCTTGGAACTAAGCAGAGAAATTCTCTGTTATGCAATATATAACCTCTTTATATGTAAAAATATACTATTAAAACAAAACCCTTCTACACAGGACTTTATAAAAGAGCTGAGTAGATGTCATATTTGCATTTTCATCTTTTGTGTTTATCATTTAGATTCTTCCAATTGCATGTGTTTTATTTTCCTTTTGCAGTCTTTTGTCCTTTTTTTCCATCACTGCAAATATCTTCATTCCCTGCCTCTTGGATCTCATTTCCCAAGTATCAAAGACAACAGGACATCAAAACAACATTTCCACTGAGTTAAAATGTGACTTTGATTCTAAATCTACATCAGGAATTGCACACCAGTTTTAGTCCATAGATGTCTATAACTGTTTTCTTCATAGTTGAAACAAAAGAACTTTATTTTTTCTCTAATTTATCACAAGAGTTAAATATAATTTTTTAATATTACTAGACTGTGGGATGTACTCATGCCTATTTAACTATGGTTAAACAGTTTATTAATTCATCTCATATGTAACAATGATAGAGTGGCATTTAATTTCTTAACTACTATAACAAACTACGGCTGCAACAGTGAGACTTTGTTGCTTTGAATAAATATAGATTTGTCTATACAAGTAGATATGAGCATACAGTATTTTAGCTACTTCGTCTTGTTACCTTTCTTTTTGTCTGCCTCCTCTGATTGCCCTTGATGAACTCTAAGAGTACATGTACAAGGACTGACGCAGAGGAAGAATTACTCTCTTGTCTGTAATCTGAGTTGGCTATAAACATGCCAATTCCATTCCAAATATTAAACAAAGGTGTTAGTTCAGGCTATGGCCCAGGTAAAAAACTTTCTGTAACTCAGCTCCTTGGGTTAGTTTGGTGTGCACTTTATTTCCATCTTCTAAACTAGCACAGTATGATGGATTATTCTGTGAATTACCTTATCCTCCTTTATCTTCCTTTGAAAGCAAAGATACCTTACATGTTGCACACTGCATGAGTACCCAGGCACAAGTGCAGAGACTAGCTCAGTGTAGCTAGTTTCCAGTAAATTATCACCTGGACTTCTTGAGAGCTAATTTCCCATGTAGATAAGTCCTGATAGGCTGACAAAATATCAGTAATTTGTAGAAGTTGTTCTCAGCTTCCATTCCTGCAGAAATTAAAAGTAAGAATGACTCCTTAATTCAAGGGCTTATTATACTGTGAAGTCACTCATTAAAGGTTTTAAGACTGTAGTGTTGGTGTCATGTTGTTAAATCTGCTCAACTGCTGTATGAACAGTAAAATTTGCTCGTTCATTGCAATATAAAACACATAAGAAGGGGAAAAATAAAAAAAAATACAGCATTTTTCCACTTCCTGGAGGTTTCTACCACCACTAGAATCTTGTCTAATGTTTCTGACTTACACACTTAAGAGTATCAAGGTCAAAATGCTACATACCACAGCAATGGCCTTGGCTTTTGTCAACAGTATGTGCCTAGAAAGTCATCACTTTGCTGAAAAAAAATCACTTTTTATGATTTTGTTTTTGCATTCATTCACTCTTACATTGCCTCCACTGTCTCTTTTAACATTTTCTAAATTGAATTAAAGCTCTTCATTCTCACCTCTTATGCCAGTGTAATATGACATTATGGTATATTGTTTGCACACTGCTTGTTCCCTGAGTTGGTTTTTTCCTCCTATTATCCTCTACTCTCCACTCAGTCCTTGTTCAACTGATATGGGAGCATAAAAAACCTGGATAGGGACATTTCTATACATGTGGAACATATTCACAAAGCAGTATTATTATCATTTGTATTACAGTGGTGCCTAGAATCCCAGACAAAATCAGGACCCTACTATGTCAGACACTAGTAAGAACAACAGGTTGCCATCTGACACTGACAAGCTTACAGTAAAAAAAGATAAAAACTTGGAAGGTTTATAGATATAAAATGCTGGAAAGTGACACAACAGATCAGTACTTTAGATGAGCTGATCCTTGACTGTCTGAGTCCTGAAGCAATAACAAGACTGGGCTGGGTTTTCCAAGTCCTGAAACAGAGATCTCCAGAGATTTCCAAGCAGCTAGTGACAGACATAATATTTTCGTGACTTCTGCACTCTCTATTCTTATCTTTGAAAACCTCTTTGTATTTAAAACATACTTCAGGATGTTTTTCTTTTTCCTGTTTTACTCCCCAGAAGCTACAGCTGGAAATCCTGAGTGAGTGTATCAGTGCTTTCTAGACTCTGTTGTAACACAGATACTCTGAAAATAAGAATTTCAAATAATGAATAAATGGTAAAGAAAATTAAAGGGAACAAGAATCCAATTTCCTGTAAAAGATATGTCTGTATTACTGGCATATAACAAATGTGCTTTTGAATGGCCTGAAATCCTGTTTGTTTAGCATGTCATGTTACAAAACTAAAAAAAATCACAAAAACAAACAAAAAACCCCCACAAAATCTCAAACAAAACTCTACTTTTACTTAAGATATCAACTACAGAAACAGAGATCTTCATGTCTGATGAGCAAAAATCATATAGAACATGACCAACAGGTGGGTTTTGCTGAAATTATCCTTGAATGATTCCTTTAGGGAGTCATTACTCAGTTGTTTGGAACCTGATTGTCTCTTCCATTTTAGCTAAAGCCAGGACCTCAGTGTTATGCCTCGTGAGAAAAGCCATTAGGATACACAGGAGAATAGTATCATGCCACAAGAGCCCAGAAATAAAGAACAATTTTGTGAGAATGGAAAATTTAGTCAGTTTCATTATGTAGGAGCAAGAAACTGATATTTGCAAACCCCAGAAAGACAGAAGATAAAGATTCCCACTTCATGCAACACTGATGGTTGGGTTTGAAAGAAGAGGAAAGATGATTTAGGATGTAGCTATAAAACACAGAGTAGCTGTATGAGCCATTTCTTCTTCAAGATTTAAGAAAAGAATGAGTCACTAGGATTTTATTAGTATTTTAATACTGTTCATGAAAGTATTGTTATAAATAAATTGAAACTAATAAGTTGGTATATTCAATAGTCACTACGAATACATATATTAAGTATTGATTATGGAAGATTCTCGATATTATTATGTGATTACTTCAAAACACACTTCAGTTGAGAAGCTGTCTATTAAGAGAGAAAATCCAAATGTAATCTACACACAAGAAAAACTTAGTTCAAAATATATAAAAAACATTTCATAAATGGTAACTTTGATAAGAAGTTAACACACAAGTTCTTTGTTGTGAGTAAAACCATAGGAAAAGGGGTTTAAGGAAAAAAATAATGGATGGTTACAATATGATCTACTTGGAATGTTGTGTTGAAAGTAGTTTAACTGTTTAACTGCTAAACGCTCAAACACCAAAATGATAAATTTGCAGAAATTTGGGAGTAAATATTAGACTCTGGCTTTACAATACATAATTGATTTTACTAGAGTTGGAGGGACCATTTTCCAATGTTTATTTGTCTACAGTTGCCTTCTAAATTGATACAGCAGTAGAGAAAAGATGGAGTTCAAAAGGTTGTCTGAATCTCCTTTTGTTCTCTCTATTTCAAGGAATTCATGGAAAATGTCACTTGCAATAAAAAGAAGCCTGTAGTTTGTTTTGGCTCTTTCTAGATTGTGTAGGTAGGAAAGAAATTCATCAGTACTTTTTAGTAGAGGAGTTATTAAAGGGTAGTCAAAGAAAAAAAGACTTTGAATAAAGTAAAACATTCCCTAAAGGTAGAGGATTTGGTTGACTATGAAAGGAAGCAATCTTAGGCTCAAAAGGTTATTAGAAGATCTAAGAAGCCCTGCTGCCAGAATGTCTGTAGCACTATTGATAAACATACTTCAGTGGGTAAAATATGAAATAAGATTATGAGGACAAGAGTAAGAGAACACAGATCCTTTGCAAGAGTTAGTTTAATTAAAAGTGGCATTACTCTTGATGCTAATGTATTAAATAGGGAGAAATTTTCACTTAAAGTTATTAAAAGCATGTTGATATGCAGTAGATTTTGTTGGTGTCAGGAATATTGTTTTAAAGAGATGTTTCATGTTAGACTTTAATACTGAAGTGAGGGAAGGTTTATATGCAATTCTGTTGTTAGATAGTGAATTTTAAGAGAAGGTATTATTTGGAGATATTTTCCCTTGAATGGTTTAATATGAGTTAGAGTGTGTTTGATGCTGTGAGAAACAAATTCATTTGCTAATATTTTTAAGCTTATTTGAAGCAAGAGGCAATCTATTTGACAGTCATGCAATGTTACAAGAGCTATGTGGAAGATCTATAAGAGAACAGACAATAAGAGTAATTAATTAGATTTAATATTTGACACCAGCAGAAAAAAATCTATAATGTTTTAAGATTAATCTACACAAAATTGTGGTTGAGTATGAAGAAGTTGAAGGGAATAGTGAATGAGGGAAATTCCCCCTCTCCTCCTGCTACTCCCAGATTAATGTGGTTGTTTAACACGTTTGTTTTGGAAGGGATTCAACTAAGCCTGAATTTATATTTAAAACTGGAAATTCCAAGCAAACTTTCAAGGATAATGAATTTATGTAAAATGAAATGAAGAACATGGGACAATATAGAGAAAACAAAACTAAGAGAAAATAGTTCTGACTTCTGAAGCTGAGGTTTGCATGTATTCTCTTCAATTGTGCTGACAGCAGGCTTGATAGAAGCAGAAGCTCTTAAACATAAAAAGGGAGAGTGAGGACTGTGTTAAGGATGAATTTAAAAATGCCTACATTCAGGTAAGGTTCAACTTCTGACTTTTTGTGGGTGAGGTTCAAAGCAATTGTATTTTTCTGCAGTCCCTCAATGGTACAAACTAGCCAGACAACACAAAGTAAGCTATAGTTGTCTAGATTTGCAAACACTGTACTATTCTTCCACCTGAGTTTTAATGTTCTTGTTTGTGTGATCACTTTTTCTCCCCATTCTCTCAACTATGTATCTCTGTATCCATATGTATGAATTACTCCTTCTGTATAGATGTGCTTGGCTTAGCATACCTCTATGTGTACCATCTGTGCAACTGTCGTCCCTCCATCTGCTCCAGGGGTATTTCCCTTACTCTACAAGAAGTTATACTGAATTAAGGAGCTGAATTAATGTTCCATGAGTAAAAAACTAAGCATATTTAAACCTAGCGGAATCTAGTCCTCAAAAGTCTATTCTTACACTCTCGCTCACACTGTGCCTCTGACACAGGATGAAAACTCAGAGCAAACCAAGAAAATAACAAATTCAAAACTTTGATAAACTGAATTATTTCATAATGGGATCACCTGAGGATATTAATTTCAGTACACATAGAAGACTGGCTGAAGTAACTTCAGAGCCACTAATAATAATTATTTTTCTGAGATATTGTGGAAAATACAAGAAATTCCAAAGACTTGTAGGCCAGGAAATTGTAGACCACTTATCCTAACTTGAGTTTTTGGAAAAAAAAGTCAGGAACTTTTAATTAGAGAAAAAGGAGAAAAGTTATTAAAAGACCACAAGGAAGTGAATAGTAACCAGGGTGGTCTTGTCAGAAGCATATCATGTCACAACAAGCTGACTCACTTTTATGTCATGGTAGCAAGTCTTATGGACAGGAGAAAAACAACAGATGTCATACATTATTGTCTCAGGCTTTGCACTGTTTCAAATGATACACACATAAGAACAGACAAAAGGTAGTTTAGAGAAGAATCTACTGTAAAGTAAATGCACAGGTGTTGGGAGAAAAATACTCAGTGAGTAGTTTTCAGTGGCCCACATTTCCAAGCAGACAGATGTGTCAAATAGGGTCTAAGGCAGGTCTGGTGGTGTTTCATTATTTTTGTTAAATGATTGAGTAGAGAGTACAAATATTACATTACATGAAACATGATAAGTCAAACTGGGAAGGGCTGACAGGTTAGAAATTAATCTACCTTGAAATACTGTAGAAATGGTGCAGAAACTAGCATGAAGTTTCACATGTACAAATGAAAACCTTGTACTCTGCAAGAATGACTGCACAAGTAAGACAGGGAACAGTACAGCAAGCAGGAGTTCCGTACAAATAACTCTGGAAGAGGCAGCTGACAGCTATAACTCAAGAGGCTGTGATTCAGAGTGTAACAAAAACAAGTCCTTTTCACCATTCTGTGGCATTTTGCAGCTAGTAACAAAATTATGAAAAATTCCATATAGAATCATCATTCATGCAGTCCCTTCATTTATGAATGGAAAACAAATATGAACAAGAACCTTCTAAATATATTACTGCTATAATTATCCATCTTTGAAATCAGCATAACAATGTTTTGGGTATTTAATTTAGCTTTTTTTCCTTTGCCTTTGAGTGCTGTTTGGTTTTGAGTCTTAAAGTAGAACACTCTAATTAGTCTATTTTAATCTATCTTACTATGGAGCAAACACAATTTTCTCCCACTTCAAATCATTAATTCACTAACAATAAAATGTATAGAACCTCTGATGCTTTTCTACTATTCTATGCTCATGTAAATGATTGGATAAGGTGAGGGGTTGTGAAGATATGGAGACCATGAACTTTGTTTATCTACCCAGGTAGGATGCCCAATATAGCCTCTGAGTTTAAGAACACAAGTAACTGGTAGTTGTCAGGCTTGCCTAAGAGACATAAGGCAAGTACTGTCTTCAGATTGTTAGAGAAGAAATTGTAGGTAGGTGGGGATTAATAATAAATTTAAAAATCTTGAACACTTCTTTTAAACAAAGAAGTGGTTTCTTGCTAGATTAAATAAAGTCAAATAATAAAACAATACATGTATATAAAGGACAGGTATCTTCTTGTTCACAACATCTTTGGAAAGGTTTCCAATTGCAGGGCAAGGGGTATTACTGTGACTTGTACAATAGTTCACTGTCTTTCAATCTCTTCACATGCATAAACTCCCTTCTTGTAGGTATTTACTTCTACTAATTACAATAATTTTAAATTTAATTGACTGTACTTAAATATCCCTGGAAAGGAAAAAAGTACAGTAAAATTAATATGTGTTTGCTTTAAATTTGTTTCTTGATCATATTCTCTCTCTGTAACTACTTCTTCATATCAACATCACTCATATTTGTGTCACGTTACTCTCATCGACAACAAACAGCTTAATCTTTTACTGAGATTAAACTTCTACTAGCATGAGAAAACAATGTTCTTTGTGAGTTTAGTTTTTTTGTTTGTTGAATTGAGGTTTTTGGTTTGGTTTGTTTTTTTTTTTTTCATTTAAAGGATCTGAAATGCTTTGAAAGCTGTGGACAGTCCACCCAAACAGTGGTTTTATAGCTATTTTGCATGGGCAGTCACCAGTGTTTGAAGATACAAAGTCTTCTGGTGCAGGAAACCTGTGTCAGATAAAAGAAGACAGATTGCCTTTTTCCAGGTTGCCTGTCCTGAATAGTGTTTTGTATCTCGTACAAGAGTATTTGCTAGTTGGCAGAGGCCAACACCATGCCAGGCAAGATGTTAAGAATTTAGCGGGAAGGACTATCATACAGAATTCTAAAAAGAACTTCTTAGCTGTGGTTTTATTCATCAGTAACCCAGCAAATGGCATAAATCTAATCCTTGATTTGAAATTGAAGGTGATACTCCATGTCCCCCATGTGGACACACCACAATGTATATCATGGTACGTGACTTTATAAGGTTACTGCACATACATAATGTGGCATATTAAAGAGGGAATCTCAGTAGAAATAACTAAAATATTTTCTTGCAGGATGTGTTTATTTTTTTTAATAAACCAGAAGTTTAGTCTAGCTGACTTAATATGAACTTGGCCATAGTCCAATTAGGTCAAAGACAACTTAAAATTCCATGCTACAAAGTCACATTCATCCACCTGTGACAAATATTTAAGAACAAATATGGTGATTTTGTATACAAATGCTTTGTTACTGGTAAGTATTTACATTATTAAATTAAATATGTTAAGGAGTGAAATTGAATGTAGAACTGCCTTTAAGCATGCAGTAGAATCAAGGGAAAAAATAAAAAACATAAATCCAACTGTCTTAGATAGCTCCCAGATCTTTAACACACAGGCAGAAGAAAGCTTCTTTTTTTAGATTCCATACTGAAGTCACTGCTGACTGTCAGTCTTCATGCCTTATGCCAGTTTTGTTCAGAATGTTTTCTCTCTGCAACAGTAGAAGAGCTGCACTATAAGTAAATTTTTGCACAATTATTTCAAAGAGGGAAGCAGAATTTCAATTACTTGCACACTGTATTTTTCAGAGGGTCTATGTATTCAGTTGGAAGCATTAAACAGATACAACCGCATCTAAAAAGAATGCTTTTTCCTGTGACCTCAGCCATCAGAAGAAGAAAAACACAGCTGGGAGCAGTATCACAAAGCAGACGACCTAGAGGAAGAGAAGGCTGCAAGCTGTGCCTCAGTAGGGCATGGACAGCTGCAGAAATGGAGCTGTGAAGCAGCGGTTGGAGAAAGCCAAGCCAAGCAGTAGCGTCACTATGATAAAGCTGTGGGAAGCTTTTTGAAGCTCTGACATGCCTCCCCAAGCAGCGTGGTCAATTGAAAGAGAAGCACTGCCCAGGGCACATTTGCCTGTGGAAGCTCTAGGGAGGGGCAGGAGGCAGCTGGGATACAACAGGCATTGAGAGAAATCACTAATTGACTGCTGACCCAAATGGCAAAGAAGCAAAGCCAAGGCTATGCTCAAATTTGGGATAAGTAAAGGTTAGTAAACCATTTATGCAACTGATATGAATGGCATGTGAATGCTATGGGATAATGAGAAAGAAAGTTAATTATATTTGATTTTAAAATGTTGTTGTTGTGTATTTCCAAAAGAAACTCTTAAAGGAGGTTGGATAGGAAGATTGAGTATACTTCTGTGAGAAAACATATCAAGACTCAGCAGGACAGTATGTTAAATTGAAAACACCTCTCTCAACATCATCAGATGAGACCTAGCCCTGAGCTGACAGACAAAATCCAGTAATAATCTGAAAGCAGCCTTGTCAGGCTGATTCCCCTAGGATTTGCTGCCCTAGGATCCTTCCTATGCCTGTAACAAAAAAAAAAAAAGGAGAAATGCAGAATGACTTTGTAACGGACACAAGCAGAAGGACCCTTCCTATGACTAGGATGGCAAACATACTTGGACTAGCCAAGCTTTATTAGATGAAGTTATACAGAGATACATGGCTGATCTTAAGCTCCAATCACAATGGCAGATAGATAAAAACACAGCCTAGCTGACAATGAAAAGGGTCAAAGCCAGTCCTGGGGAGAAATTCAGTATTAACACAACTATCCAAACAAGAAGTTGTAGCTATTCATTCTACTGTAGTACCATCCCTGCTGATTTCTCTGCCTCATTTACTGTATAAGCTGTTCAAAGCATGACATTTCAGGGGCTTTTGCATAGCAGTTTTGAGAGGACAGTCTAAAAGAAACAAGCAATAAGAATAATACATAGAAAAGAACACCTCAAAACATTTTTAGAGCCTTTAAAAGTGTGAAAAATCTTAATATCTTCACAAACTCACAACATTCCTAGTTCAGACCAATTAAACATATGTGCATATTACAAGAGCTGTTGTTAAAAATTACCACTAATTTGTGTTCCCAATTGCCAAGCAAAAGAGCTATCAGAAAATACTGACTGTCCAGCCCAGGTTCCTGACTCATTCTTGGGCCACACAGGACACCGTGTATGGATAATGTTTGAATGACCTCTGTCTACTTAGATAACATTTGGAAATCTTTCAGCTAAAGTTTTGATGGTTCATTCTTTAACATAGGAAAAAACTGAAGGCTGGATATGCTAGACAGGAACTTTCTCTTGAATCTGTTTTTCATTATATTTTGTAACAAGGTATATCTTGGTATTTTTTTCCTTTGATTTGGAAAATACTTTATCAAAATAATTTGTCAAAAGACTCAACATTTTTTTTTAACCTATGAAGTTATGGTTGAAATGCTTGCAGCAAAGAAATGAAACCTCATATTTAGAAAGAAAAAAGTGGTGTTTTTAGACTGTGTAGTGGTTTCTTCCTGGAGTTTTCTTCTGCTTTTTTCAGTACGAAAAAAAGCAAAAGAATTATTAGCTAATGCCAGGAACATCACTGCATTTTACAGTATCTGTGAGCAAAATCCTCTTGAATGTTAGTCATTATGGGTTAGATTAAATAAATATTTAGAAAATGTAGTTAAAACACATACAAAGTCTGAGAAATTTCATTTTTATTTTACTATGGCGACATTGTTCAAGAGAATGAAGGGGACTTGATCTAAGCTTGCAACAGAAAGTTTTTTGCAGCAAAAGTATTATACCAAAACAGTCAGTACTTCTTTTTTTTTTTTTTTTTTCATTCACACTGTATGTGCCTTGGAGGTTTTGCCTAGATGAAGCTTAGTGTGGTGACCTGAATTCAACATCTCTATCACGTGTGATTTTTAAACTATCCACAGAACCAAGCAGTGGATCAGACTTTTATGAGGACTGGCAATGTCTCTGGTGTGCATTTCAAGCACTTTCTGGTTTGCTTTCCTCTGAAAAGAATTGAATTACTGCATAATAAACACATGTTCAATAAGTAGACATTATTGGTGGATTTGCCTCAAAATGATGCTGTTAATGGCCTCCAAAATATTAACACACATGCCATCTGAAATAATTTGTTTCTGTGAGAGTCAGGTGTGATTCCCCATGCAATCAGTATAGTCATAAAATCTTGGATTATCCTTCTATAGGGAGCTGTTTGAACATAACCCATTTTAAGTTTCTTCGGGTTCAAATTTAGAACTTTTGCATCCCAATGCAACCACTGTTTAATCTTTAAGCTGTCTGCAGCTCAGTTTCTGACGCAAAGATTCTGGATGGCAATAACATAGACAACTTTCTTCCGTGTTTCTTACTAGTTAGCTCAAGTGATCCCTGATTGTGTATACTGTTTTCTGTGAAACACATTTGATTACCTAGTGTCTGTGGATTTCTCTGCACTGATTCTGCACTTGTGTCAGTAATTGTGTCCTGGTCTTGATGTCTCCTGGAGTGCTGGATTTCATTTAAATGCAATCTATTATTCTCCTCATCTTTTGACCATATGGTTTCTTTAATTCTCCAAGTAGCTATGAATTAAGTCAGATTCTCAGTGGTGTCTGCTTCTTAAATGTCTTAAAGATATTGTCAGTCAAACTTCAGATGTTAAAAAGCCATTATTTTTAATCCATTGGCTAAAGGTGCAATACCTTTAGCTGCACTTCATATTCCAAGGTGTCATTAAGTAAGCAATTGAACTTATCCCCAAACCCTAGAAAGTTTTATGGAAGTGAAGCTGGGATTTAATTGGTAACTGGGCTCCCAGTGAAAGTGAATCATGGTCTTAACAGTAATGAAAGTTTCGTACAAACTCTTTTGAGAAGCAGCTGTCACACAGAAATGGTGCAGTGAGTTAATCTTTGTACAACTTTGAAAATGGAAAAGTCCTTTCCATTCCCATAGTGAAAAATAAATGATAAAACTGATAGGTTTACAGTTTAAGTTATGTTTAGGGAAAAAAGTCTGCTCTGGATGATGTAATCTAGTGCTATGTGTAATGAATAATGACAAGGCAAGCCATGCCAAGACTATACTACAGCAGCTGAGCAAGACAGCAAATGTTTCAGCAGTCTGTCTTCATTAGCATGTATCTTACTGGAAAAACATTTATACTAAAATAAATATATATATATTTTGTAACCCAAAATGGCAAGATATAAGCAAAATTAAACTGTGATTTTGCCGGGGAGAGGAAAAAACATCCAGAGTGTCTACAACTTAATCACATTTCCTGATTTTATTTTATTTTCTTTTAAAAAAAGCAGTATCGTTTCAGAAGAAAAGTTTTTAATAGAACAAATATTCTGCTTCTAAAAACTGCAACAGACACCTGAAAAGAGATCTTTAAGCCATCAGAACTTTTAAAAGTAATTAGAATTTAAAAGAATTAGAATAATATTAATAAACTTGCCTATGAAAGAAATTCTTGCAAAAACAGACCTTACTTAGCAGTGGAGACAGTCACACTTTTTACAAGTGACAATAGTTGTTGGAAATTCTCCACAGTCATCTGGTGAACATTTATTCAAGTCTATAAACTGCATGTAAAACTAGCAGGCTTTTCACAGGCTATACACATGTTGTGTCTTCCCAATCTAAATGTACTAGCTTTTTGGAGATACATAGCAGTGATTAAACAACTTTATTTCACAGCAATTTTTGGGAGAAAGAAGGAAATAAAAATGACAAGACTACTTTATATCTGTATGTGTGCAGGGTGCAGGTATCTGGGCACCGTCAGCGGGGGCTGCGGAGTCTGTGTGAGGAGAGGCTGGGGCTGCCCCCGGCCAGACACAACCAGTCCCAGCTGGCTCCAGCCCACCTGCCACAGGGTACCACTCAGCCCTTCAGTAGGATGGTGGCATTCGTATGAAAACGTACTTAAGAAAGGACAAAATGCTATTTGGCAGAGAGGTGTGAGGCAAAAACAAGTGAGAAACTTCCCTGAGAAAGTCAAGACTAGAGAAGCAGAAGGGGAAGGAGGTGTTTCAGGTGACAGAGCAGAGGTTCCTTTGCAGCCCATGAAGAAGACCATACTGGATCAGGTGAGCTTACCCTGAAAGAACTATGGCCATAGAGTCCATATTGGAGCAGAGGGAACCTGTGGGAGTGAGGAGTTGATATGGACTGAACCAACACCCCATTCACCATCTGCCTGCACTGCTCTGGGAAAGAGTAGAGGAGTTAGAAAGAAGTGAAGTTGAGTTTTGAGAAAAAAGCAAGGAAAGTAGTTTAATTTGTTTCTGTTTCTCACTATCTAAGTCTATTTTAATTGGCAATAAATGAAGTTAATTTTCCCCAAGCCAAGTATACTTTCATTCTGATGATAATTGGGAAGTGATCTTTCTCCTTCTCTATCTAGACCCATGAGACTTTCAACTTTATTTTCTTCACCTGTCTTGGGTAGGAGAAAAAGTGAGAGAGTGGCTGGGTGGGCATCTAGCAGCTAGCCAAGGATGACATACCATAGCAGGTATTTCTTTAACTGAAGTCCAAATTTCTTGTGTGGCTTTTTTAAAAAATAGCTTGTTGGGAAAAAGCTCTGGGTAAAGACTATATGCCAGGATACAGAAGTAAAATTCTCACAGTAGCTTTTTCTTATGTTTAAATGGAACCACATCAGCAGCTTCCTCAGCACTCTCGGATGCATCCCATCAAAACCCATTGACTTATGACCGTTAAGCTTGCCCAACCAATCCTTAACCTCTTCCTCATCCACCAAGGGCAAGTCCTCTGTTGTCCAGGCCATCCTACTATTCTTGCTGGACTGGGCTTCCCAAGGGCCAGCCTTGGCTGTAAAGACCAAAGCAAGGAAAGCATTCAATAGTTCAACCTTCTCTGCTTTCTCAATCACCAGGACACCCTCTGTGTTTAGCAGCCGTCCCACATTCCCCCTCATCATCCTTCTGCTGCTGATGTACTTGAAAAATGCCTTATTACTGTCCTTAACATCCCTGGCTAAATTTCATTCTAGAAGGGCTTTAGCCTTCCTAGTTGCACCCTTGCCTGCTCTGGCAAAATACCTATACTCTTCCCAAGAGGTCAGGCCCTGTTTCCAGCTCTCATAGATGGCTGCTTTCTGCCTGAGGTTTCCTGCCTCCTTTTCCTGCTTTCCTATATGTTGGAACACACTGTTCCTGGGCTTGGAGGAAGTGGCGCTTGGCAATTGACCAGCTCTCTTCAGTACTTCTGCCTTCTAGGATCTTATCCCATGACATCCCTCCAAGCAGGTCTTTGAAGAGGCCAAAGTCAGCTCACTTGAAATCCAGGGTCACGGTCCTGCTTTGTGTCCTGTCTCTTCCACACAGGATCTTGAACTCTACCATCTCATGGCTGCTTGCAGCCACGGTTACCTCCAGCCTTCACATTCCTCCAACTAGACCCTCTTTATTTGTCAGCACCGTGTCCAGTAGCACACCCTTCCTCATTGGTTCCTCAGTCACCTGTGACAGGAAGTTGTCATCATGAGCACCTGCTGTGAGCAAGGTTATGGGTCATCCCTAGCAGGAACAAGAAAATTAATCCAGATGATCAAAAAGAAAACCAGATGTATTTCAAAATTCTGCTATTTTACATAAATCAATGTAATGCAGCTTCAAAACTGTTTTGACACAGCCCAACACATTTGAAGCTGTGCATTAGTCAAGGCTTTGTGTAGCTCAACTACTTGTAATGCTAGTCAGAATCTCAACAGGATTTCATATATATATTTATCTAATGCTATTGGAAGAGCAGTTTTCCAGCAGATTGATGTGCAAAGGACTCACATTTTCACACTTTACTGTAAAGGTCACAGTATTACAGATTTCACTGTATATCACAGAACCACAGAATGGTAAGGGTTAGAAGGGACCTTTAGAGATCATCTAGCTCAACCCTTCAGCTAAAGCAGGTCCACCTAGATCAGGTCACACAGGAATGCATCCATGTGGGTCTTGAAAACCTTCAGAAGAGACTCCACAAATTCCTTGGGTAGCCTGTGCCAGTGCATAAAATAAATATCTAGCTGGGATGCAACCAGAAAGAAAAGAAAAAAGCAGCTGTTAACCTGAAATTAAGGAAAATCTTGGAAAAATACTAACATCCTGATGACTGAAGGATACCACTCATTAACAAGCAAATGGAAAGCTTCCAAAAGTGAAACTGTGCTGAAAAGATGATGTTCTCATTTACAAGCGTTCTGGCCTCGATTCTTTTTAATAGATGCAGCAGTTACAAAAACAAGATTAAGGAGGCCCTCTGTAGACCCTGTGGCATCTGCTTAAGTGGTCCACAATCTGTCTTTTTTTTTTAAGGCCTATATCAAAGATGTGCTCTGTTTATCTTTCTGTATTTGCTATGTAAGTGACCAGACTTACCATTTAAAAAGTTGACTGGATATGTGTCAAATTCCACCTGGAGGAATCCTTTCACCTCCTGTAGGGACATGTTAAAAGGATCTCTGGCTTGAAATCTTTCCCTCTAGTTTCTGCAGAACAACTTTGTTTTCAAAGGGCTGTGAATGTACTGTAGCAGTCATATGGCCAATGCATTCTTTATTTCTCTGCCTGTCAGTCATTGCTGCATAAAGGCATAGTACAAACCCCCACATTCTCAACAAACTCTGTAACATGAAAATACTGTCATTCTAAAGGATTTGGACTTCTGATTTTTCTTTTTAGGATAACTGAGCCATCTATAGGAGAAAATCTGGTCTCTATTATACTTTTTTCAGGAAAAAAAACACAATCCATTTAATGGGAAAAGATATGTTTTGCAGGCAACTATGTAAAAACCAGAACGTGCTAGATTCCTTTCATTGTATGTGTTTTCTTGGAAAATGATAGCATAGGTGGTTAATCAATAGGGCTTAGCTGTAGCCTTTCAGTATGGCTGCAACAAATAAGTTGTCTACAGTCTCTATTAAAAAGAAATAGATATTAATGTAGAGATAGCTGAAGATAACGAGACTGATTTCAGTGGAAGCTGGAGTAGACCATTTCTATCATTCAACTTAAATCTTTAATTTACCTCATGAAATGGAAGTTACTCAAAAGAAAAGTAAGGAATGTATCTGAGTATTACATCCCTGCTAATTAGATTGGAAGTTGGTATTTACTTTTTATAGCTTAGTTTAAAAAATAGCAAACAGAAAATTTAAAATGGCATAAAAATATTCCAAGAAATTTATTCAACTCATGAAAGAATTTTAAGGCTCTATTTTCTTTGCACAACATTAACTTGTTCTTTCAGCAGTAGCCACAGGGAAAAACTGCTCAGTAAGGGCATCTTAAAAAAGAGGTAATCCAGGGGAAAGAGAGAGACAGCGTTGTGGTAGTTTCACTCATCTCTTTATTATTACTACTGACAGGTAACTGAATTTCTCCTTTGCCTGGAGCCATACCACCTGAGGTTCTAATCTTGTCAGATTTTATGTGCTAAGCATGGTTGAGAGAGCTCTAAGGAATAACAGATACTGCAGGAAACAGTTATTCTTCCTCCTGACTAGTGACACTTCCCAGTGCAATGTGCTTCCAGTGCAGGTTTCCCTCACACTGACTTAATACCTTCAACAGTGTTACAGTAATAGTATATAATAGCTTCTGTGATATGATCCAGGAGATAGACCAGCAGACTTAAAATCAAAAAATATCAGCTTATCCCACAGTTTTGCCCATTCTGCCTGATTGGAGATGCATCAGGAAAGGACAAATCTGTAGAGTGATTAAGCACAGCTACCCGTGAGTCCCACCATACCCTTACTCAACTCCACTCTAACATGCCGTGTAACTCTGTGTAACACACCCACTCTGAAAAAGGAAAATCCTTATATTAATCTGTTATTTGGTACAACTTTTAATGAATTTACATACAAATATGGGCTACCTGCACCACAATCGAATTAATCAAAATATTGATGAATGAGAGTTCATAAAACTTTGGCCAGAGGGAAAAAAAAATTGAATAGCTGCAATATTATTTAACTTCTTTTCTTTATTGCATTGCTATGATGGATATTAGAAAAGAGACTTTTTATGTAATCAATGTTTTTCCAATATGGTGAACAGTGATGATGTCTGTTTATGTTTTAAGGGGCTGATTATATTTCACAAGTCGAAAACTTCTCAGAAACTTTGGTCTGAAACTGTGGGAAGGAACATGAGGTATTCTGTTTTTTTCAACTAGGATTCTTCCTAGAAATATTAACTGTGATTTTTCCTTCCTTCCTTTTGGTTTGTGGGGAGCTTTTCCTGTGTTCAGCAATTTGCCTCCACCATTGCATTTGGCTGCTGTACATTTTATCAGATCCTAGATCATTTCAAGAAACACAGCATTTCCTGAAGACTGGAACAAATTAATTGCAAGGCTGCAATGAATCCTATTTTGGATTTCCATTTAACCTTAACACCAGATTTAGTTTTTACTAGTGGATTTTAAGGCATCTGAGAAATGCTCATACATTTTTTGTTTTCCACTTGCTTTGCCTTCAGATCAATAAACTGAATCAGAGAGACTGTTATAAACAATTAGAAGGTATTTTAAGCACTGCACTTTTTCTTGCAGTGATTATCAGTACTCAGGCATGTCCCACTACCTCAACTTCTAGGCTTTAATAGAGCTGTTGTAAATCTACAGTTCTACTGAGCCAAGCCTCAGTTCTACTGATAGGAATGAAAAGTGATCCTGATTCATCAACTAAGTATTTTCTCTGGCTTGAGTAGCCTTCACATTTTTAGATCATTTGCATAAAACTAATGAATCTCACGTAATCCAGGAAAAGGGACAAGTTTTACCAATTTAGTTTTGTGTCTCTGTTTTCTTCTTACATGTTATACATTTAGTCATCATTATCCAATATTTAGCAGTGTCTCAGACACTTTGACAGTTAGCTATGATACCTCCATCCTCCTTTTTTTCTGAGCTGTCATTTTGGTTAAGTGATTGACTCAAGTAATGGGTCATGTCATTTGGTTACTTGCCTTGTATTACTTCACTGCCTATATTAATTATTCTAATGTTTAACAACAAAAAAGAAGTGAATCCTGAGTTTTTAGAATGATATGTTTTCCACATGACAGCATATGGAAAGTAAAGAGTTGGTACAAAAAAGGCAGATATAAACTTTTTTTTTTTTACTTTTGTAGCACAGAATACTGGTCTAACCAAAGACAGTTAGTCTTGGCGTCTTAAAGTCATTACCAAGTCAAAACAATAAATATTGCAACGTATGATTTTAAGCAGGGGCCAGTAGTAAGTACATAAAATCCACAGCTGCACAACTTGTTATGTCAAGTTCTAGGTGTTGAACGAACAGCAAAGCTCTGCATGTGAGGTGACTCAAGACAGGATTTTAAATGCTCTGTATAAGGTTAAAAGAATATTCAGCCTTGACAACTTGCTGATAGAGATGGGCAGTTAAGAGTCAAAGGTTGGATGTAGATGAGCATTATGAAACTAACATCTATTAAAACAAGATAGAAATATATCTGCCTGGAGAGAAAAATAAAAAAGATTAAAAAAAGAAAGAAAGAAAGAAAAGGAAATAACCAAAAAAGGAACAGAATATAAAAATAAGTCTGCTTTCCCAGACTGGAGTCCTCTCTAAGACAGAAAGATCTGAGAATCATGAGTCCCTAGCTAGAAAAGCACCTGAGGGATTTACAAAAGAGGTAACGGAGAGATGCTTTTCCTGCTGTACTTGTGGGAGAGGTAAATATTAGTAGATATCTATTGCTTGATGCCTTTATTTTTTTCCAACATTAGGAACATGGCTATTTTGCACTGATTTTTTTTAAGAAAGAATTTTCACTTATTTTTATTGACTATATATAGCCTATGTGGTGTAAGTGCAAGTAGCAAAACCAAGGCTATGATAATCCTCAGAAATGGGAAACTGAGAGCATTCAGTGTCATGGTACCCAGCACCACAAAACACTGTGGTACTCACATGACTTCAAGTGGCTCATAATTCCATTGTGGCTGGTTCTTTCAATATCTGTATTCTATTTATCATGTTTCTGTCCAATATTTTGAGGCCTTGGAAAAGCTGGCTATTAATGTAGAATACAGTAATGAGGTAACTCAGTAAACACTGAGTAAATCCAGTTTTATTTAACTAAATCCTTGGACATGATTACTTAGAAACAGCATACTGGAAACACTACTTTCTGGAAATCTTGGCTTTCTTATTATTGGCTGGGGGTAAATCTGCACAATATATTAATTAAATGTAAGAATATTAATGAAAGGAAGATGAAGGTACAGTGCAAAAGTGTCACTGCCTGGCTCAGCTTCTCCCTCTATAACGTATAGCACCTGCCCTTCTGGTTGAGGCATGTCTTACCAAAACGGGTACCTTGTTCTCCTGCTAAAAAAAAATTAAAAAGTAGATGATTAGGTAACAGTGCCACCTGGTGCTACCTGCCAAAACAAAAGCATTCAAAGGGAATAAAAAATTCCAACCAACTAACCAAAGGGAATCAATCTTGTTTATGACATTAAGCATAGGATAATGTGTTGTTTCAGCCCTTGTACTCCATTACAGCCTGATTTTCAATTTTTTATTTCAATGCACTTTACACTGTTACCAGGTTTAATTGTAATTTCTTCTGAGAGAGAATTTGTACTGAAAACATACAGGAAAATATCTGAAATTTTATAAATTATAAACAATGCTATTAAACTAATATGATGGTTTTTGTTATTGCTAATATCAGAAATATTTTCATGACAGGCCACAATATCTAGTTACCAATTCCAAAGTATATGCTGAATGAAAGGTGCTGGAAAAGTGGTTTAGAGAAAAAGCACAGTATGAACAAATTCAGCAGAAGTCTGCTATCAGCTGAAAACTGAGCCTTTGGTTAATTATTTTACTATAGTGGCATCCAAATAAGTTATCCCCAAGCAGAAGAATAATAAAATGATGAGGCATAATACTATAATTTCTCTATATTTTTTTTTAATTAAATATCCTCTTGCAAAAGTGATTTCCTTCTCAAGTCAGCCATCCTGGATTTATTTTTTTGCTTACATATTGTATATATATGTGTGTGTATATATATATACACATACATACACATACATATAGATATACACACACAGACAAAATACATACAAGAAATCACCATCAGCCATTAAAATATTATTACAACTCCTACCAGCTCGATCACCCTCTTGACCTTGCATAGAAGCATCATCCGAACCACAGGAGATTCAGCTTTGGCTATAGTAACATAAATTACAGAACTATTTCATTCCAGGCACCAGATGGGCTGGTAAGTTTGTTCTAGTGTCTTGCCACCAACTTGCAGACACAACAGAGTACAGATAAGTCACTAAAACAAAAATACTTATTGGTTTTCAAATGATTATACCAAATCTGTTGCTGTAGTATGTTTCTATTTGTCCATAATTGCACTGAACCTTTATTTTTTGTCATTACAGAAGCTTGAAAGGATTATCATATCATATCATATCATATCATATCTATACTATACTATACTATGCTATACTATACTATGCTATACTATACTAAGTCCTCCTGGGCCATGAGTTTGTGCTCTGCTGTCTTTGTTTGTACAGTGTTCATCTTACATGGCACAAGTCTGAAGTGAGCAGTGCTCATTAGAGATGGCAAATAGGATATATTGCCTTTAAAATAAAAGTTCTTCACAGAGGTATCCCAGCAATTTCCAAGTCCTAAAGGACTGGGGATTTTTAACCTCTGTGACAATTTTTTCTTGAACTCACTCAATTGCTTTGCTCTTTTTGATTTCCCCACCTATGATAGGGAGTCTCACTTTTCTCCTCTGTAATGGAAATCTGCTGTGGAAGAAACATTCATGAACAGATGGACCTGGGTAGATTCAACAGCTGATAAAAGTGCGAAGAGCCAAATCATCCAGATTTGATCATGTCATGCCTGCTATTCCCCACTCTCAAACTCAAAGCTGATAAAACAGACTAGAAAGCCACTGTTATTCAAAGAAATCAGTGGCCCATATGCCTAAACTCCCATTTTTTAGCTCAGGGAGGAAAATAATTATAGTATCTTCCTTAGATATAAAGCATTGGACTCAAAGCCAGGAATTCAGTGTCAAGGGAGCCTGGCACTGATTGTGTATTCTTAACTCCCTTTAGATTTACACCAGCTGGGGTTGCCCTACATCCGAGCATTTTCCTGTCACTTAGAGACTTTATTCCTAGTTTTGATTTTTTAATGTGTCCCAAGTTTTCACAATTCCTATAAAAGGCTGTTTACTGTAGGATTTTTTTTCCCTTTGACTAAATTCTGGAAAATCGCAGTTTCAAAACATTAGAAATTACAGGTCACATTTAGTTTATGTGATTATTAAAACAGAATAGTCCTAAAGCTGAAAATTTAGGGTAAGAGAGAAAAATAACAGACAAGGTTGAAAAACAGGTTATTATTCAGGGATCACAGACCTCTAAGGGCTAATCATTGACTGCTTTTATTATGCAAAATGGCATCTGCTGTTCAGCTTCCACAATTGGAAAAAGTGTTGTCTAATGAACCTGCTATTCTACACTTGCTTTCTACTTTTAATATCCTGTTAAGCATACTGATGGCTTATCTGCAGTAAGAATCAGAGTTTTAAAAAGGAATTAAATGCATCCATCCAAAGGTACAGAAATGTAAATCCAGTTATTAGGTCATTTACAGCATTAGAGTACCCATTAGTTTGCTTTTTTTCTAGGAAGAGCAAGAGATCCACAGATGTGAAAGGTGAAAAATGTCACAGTTTTGGCTTACTTTCCTTTCAGCCTTTGCGATATGGCTTGTAGGACTTCGTATGCAGAAAGGCAAGAAAATCCAATCCCGTGGAGAATGCCTAATTAAAGACAAAGACTGGAATGTCATTTTTTTCAGTGGGATACTTTTTTTAGGAGACCTGTCACAGCCAGTAGAGCTGTTGCAGGGGAGACAGGTAGAGGCATTGATTGTAGGTTACGTGATCCAGTAACTCCAATTAAGAGCTCAAATATTTGTCCTGGTCTAGCCTCCTCCTCCCTTTTTCCTGCAGTACAAGGCATTGGAGAACAATGGTGAGATATAGGCAGGTCTCCTATGTAGGACAGTAGGTATGTGGGCTGTGCACAAGGAAGACAAGCCAGGGCCAAGAGTTGGAAGTGATATGCCCATGGAATTTATGGCTTGCAAGTTACATGCTGAAGTGAGAGCATCCAGCATCTATGAAATATGGGTGTGACTCCAGCCTGTACTTGCTTGTCTATAAAAGGAATGTCTCTCAGTAACCCTGCCATGGAGCAGTAGAGACAGGCCAGGAAAATGCTGTCAAGCTTCAATATTAGTCTGTGAAGACAACAGGCCAGTTTATCTCTTGTTCACTCCAGGAACCATCCTATCAAAACAGTAGCCAATTACTTACCAGCATGGTATGGGTTTCAGGCAATCAGAAAAGCCAAAAGATAAAGTGCACAGCTTGAACTTGCAAGTTACAGGATGAAGGGGAGCAAAATATCTCTTATTTTCCCCACTGACCAATTTAGAAAAGCATCTAGATATAGGTCTTGAACTCTCAATGGGATTCATCTGACCAAGCGTAGACACCTGAATGTACTCATCTAATCGTGAACTGGTTATTTTAACGGGTACCCTGCTACCAAGTGACTCAAATAGGTCAGCTGAATCCCCCTTTAAAAGTGTTTATGTCTCTCTGTTGACTACAAAGTAAGTCTCAAGTGACTAGTTCAGATGTAGATGTCTATACTGCAGATGTCTAAAGTTAATGAGATGAATCTCAACCATAAAGTGTCCTACCCACTCGGGAACAGAAAGAGAGTTTGGAAGAGGCTTACTAAAACATACAAATGAAAACACTGTTCACTTAGAACACTTTAATTCCAAGAGCTCTCAGCAGCAAGAATTTAAAGATCTGGCAGAGAAACAGTTTAACCTCTCTTTAAAATCACTGACAAGTTGGCAATATTGTTGTTCCTGTTTCAGTACTTTTACTACATGCACAGCACTTCTTGTAGAGATCATATTAGGTTTTGGGGGAAACTGTGTGCCGTTATGAGTCTCAACCTGATGGGCTTAGATCTAAAACATTATCCAAAAGGTTCTCAAATTAAGTAAGATGTCCTGGGTTTGGCCAGGATAGAATTAACTCTCCCCAACTGCAGCCGGGGGGATGTGGCCAGGCTATTCAATCCCATGTGACATCATGCTCGGGATATAAGGGCAGCAGCTGGGCCGGAGCAGTGCTGCAACCAGTGCAGCTGTTGCAGTTCTGCTGTTGGGCTGAGCGTGGTGAGCAGTTACATTGGGTGTTGCTCTTTTTTTTCTTTGTCCTTTGGCCAAAGCTGTAACTGTCTACTCATTGTAGTGTTCTATTAAACTGTCCTTATCTCAACCCAGAAAGTTCTACACCTCTTTCTTGATTCTCCTCCCCATCCTGCTGAGTTGGGGAGGAGTAACTGGGCGGTTTGGTCATTGTTCAGTTAAGGCTAAACCACCACAGTCTTTCATGATCACCATGTAAGATGAGCCAGCAGAATTCATTTTTCCACTAACTCTTGCTAGCTCTAGTTTGTTCAGAATAGAAGAGCTGAGAAATAATAGCTACAGTGGTGTCTGGGAACTTAATTTTAGGTCTATTGTTGTTGTTTCAATATTATCTTTTGTTTGTTTGTTCATTTTTTTTGGGGGGGGTGGTTATTTTGTTTAGTGACCAATGGCTATTTTATTACTAATTAAAGTTTTTATTTCATTTCTTCTGTATTTCGTTTTCATAGAAAATTGAGAAGAAGGGAGTTTCATTATAAATCATTTTGTGCTTTGGGGAAACAGACTCAAGTTATATACCTTTCCTTGAAATATATCATAAAAGACAATTCAGTTACTGATGAGGCATGAATGTATCTAATGGCATATTCTGTAGGGTGATTTGTTTTAATTGTCACAGTGGGACCTGTTATTACACAGTGATAGAATGGGTCACTGCATTATAAAATTGAAACTGATGCAAAGCATTAATTTCTAGCTTATTTGTAAATTCAAGTATTTGAGATAAAAATATACTGACTAGAGAGACAGAGTATGGCAACATTCACAGCAGTGGCAAACATGTCTTAATAATAAACAGCTGTGTGAGGTCAGATGTTAAGGAAATTCAAGGGAGTGGCACACTGGGATTTTGTCGTTTGCACATTAGCCCAAATGAAGTCAAGGGAAAAGTATCTGAGAGTAGGAATAATTTCTATTACCAGAGGTCACTCTTCAAGGGCAGTTAAATATGCTGGCTCATATTCATATTGCTGTGCCATAGGAAGTGTAAAATAAACCAAAATACTGCTTTTGATGAAAGGCATTGCAACAAATCTTCTGAATTTTCAAAGTTTAAAAATTGATAGTGAATTACTAGATGCATGACAAAAGGATGGTTTTTCTGATTTGGGGAGTTTTTTTTAATTGAGTGTGTGTGACTTCCACTCTGTGAAGGGTTACAGCATTCTCCTTACCTCAACTGACAGGACTGTGTTCTTGTGAATATCTCTGGTTTCCACAAAAAAAGAAAACAAAAACCTCACAGCTCAATACCTTATAATCAGTTCCTGTAAATATCACACAGGAATATTGTTTTAGGCAATGTTCAAAACCAGTAAAGACACTGATTTAATTTAAATCTTTCAGCTGCCCTCAGAAAGCCTTTGACTATTTATCCAAATTCGGGCATTTTTTCAATTAATCATGACACAAGACATTAGAAAAAAGTTATCCTCAGAGTTCATTTTAATTAGTGTCTGCTACAATATTTTGTGTTATCTATGACCCCACACTAAACATAACTTTTATCTGCAGCTAAAATATTGTAATTTATATGGAACTAACAAGTAAACTGAATTCTTGAACAGATTCTCAACTTTCCAGAAGATTAACCTGAAATGTCATCATTACTCAGGTACTCTAAGACAAAGGTTTTCCATTGTCATCTGTAAGAGCTTGCTGTTATTAAATCCTCTACTGGGATAGTTAAAACACCAGGAATCATTCAACTTCTGATATTAAGTGAGCTCTAGGAATGAGAGAGGCAAAAAACCAGAGAGTTTCCAGAACTAATTTTTTCCTGCCTTTTTACAACTCTGGGGAAGAAATAATTGAAGCTGGGATGAGAAATGCAGATGTTAATGTAGTCTGTGTTATATCATAGATATTTCATAGTCTACGTATACAGTCCACTAGCATAATTCCAAGACTAGAAGTAACAAGGCTTAGGTCCATTGTATACTGTTAGATGACAGTTTTCTACAAGTCACTGTGAATATTTCCCAAACTAGTAACAGAAAATTTCTCAGTATCTTCACATTTAATCTATAAATTCCATAATTTCTATTTTGTTTGTGTGGTATGTGAACATCTCATGCTCCAGCACACGTTAGCCTTTAAAAGCTAGCTTTTAGTCTTTAAAATATGGTAAAAACATGATAAAGGTGTAACTTCAAAGCCTTTAGAGGCAATATTAGAATGGATCTGTTCCACAGAGCATACTGTTATCTTGCTCTGCAGAAGACTGCAAGAATAAAGCTATTATTTTACAGTCAAAAGCAAGATGTTTAAGAAAGAAAAAACCAAAATTAGTAACTTTCCCACTTTTAGAACTGTTTGATCAATACGTACTACACGAGTACTAGCAAGAGAATAGCTACTTATTTTGTTGTCATTAATCCATTTACATGTAACTCTGATTCTATTCAGATAATTTAACTGTATATCTCCTTGTACTCTGTTTCCTTAAGACAAAAATTCAGAGATGTTTATTCACCTGCAAAATATTGCCAAATTTTGGAGTAGATCTGTATGTTTAGATGGGCATACCCATAAACATGTATGTTTTTACATGCAAAAATATATCTCCAGGGAACCACATTATAAGTCTGTTCAGATTTCAACATCTTTCTGTTCATGATTCTTGTTTTCTTCTTTTTCTATATACCATGACAATCATGACTGTACTGCTCTGTGGCTTTGTGTCCAACAAAAATGAAAAGCAGTCTCCAGATAGTTCTGTAGCAACATCACTGTGTAATCCAATGCCCAAATGCCCTCCTATCTCCTATTGTAAGGAAATGATTATTTTATGTCAGATTCTTAGAACAGAGTTTTTTGTTAATGTCAAAAACCAACAAAGTTTTCTCCTCTTATGACATCTATTAAACAGCAATGCCATGTTGGTGGCAGCAGCCAAAATTCTCATGAAAACAGTTTTATCATGAGCATACTGCAGTATTGTGCTTGCTCCATGCAACTGACACTTAACTACTAGATTTCCTAATTTTATTTCTCATGAATCATTACTTCATTAAGATAAATCATCAAGTCACACGACTAGAGGTGGGAAAGATCTAGATATTCATTAGTATAGCAAAACTTTTGTTCCTTTCTTCTGTGTAGCTTTAGACTAGAAAATGAGCTCTAGTCATGTATTTTGGGAGCTACAAAACCTTACCAACTTCTCAGCTTCACTCTTTTAATCTTGGCAGGGGTTACAGTTCTTAGTACTACAAATACTTTACAAATTATCATTATCTTTCCACGATTTAATGTGTGAGAAGTGACATAAATTCACTTTTTTATCTTTTAATCAGGTGGAACCTATGGAAGAGCTGTGATTTCTCAAATCTGAAAATATATGCAAAAAAAAATTTCTTTCTCTGCAGTCCTTCACTTGTCATCTTGTCACTTCAATCTTGTCATATGATTTTCTTTCTAAGATAATACAAATTTATAAAAACTCTTTTTTTCTATGGAAGTTTGTCTGCCTTATCTAAACTTTGAATGTATTTTCACTTCTTCTAACATTCAATATCTCACTTTGCTTTTTCAGTTCTCCAACAACTTCAGAAAATTAAAGGAGAGAAGTTACCAGTGACAATAACTATCTAGGAGCTGATAAAGACATTTTTCTTTCCCATTTTGAATATTCCTGCCTATTTTATATGTACATGACAGGTCATATAACAGGTTGATCTATTACTGCCCTGAATTGAGACAGGTTTGTGGAATTGTTTGTTGCACTGATATACAAGTTTTCAGTCATTCTTTGTTGCCTCTCTTCAGTTTCACTCACATTTACTGTAAAAAAAGAAAAAAAAATTACTAGGTTTAGTAATACTCATTGTATCATTATACCTAAGATTAAAAACTGATTTTCACATTGCTTGGGGCAGTGTCTGGAAAGCTGTCCTGCAGAAAAGGATTCAGTAGGTGTTAATCAACAGCCAGCTGAACATAAGCCAGGTGGGCAAGGCCAGTGGCATCCTGGCTTATATCAAAATTAGCGTGACCAGCAGGACCAGGGAAGTGAATTGTTCACTTGTACTAGGCACTGGTGAGGCCGCACCTTGAATACTGTGTTCAGTTTTGAGCCCCTCACTACAAGAAGGACATTGAGGTGCTGGAGCATGTTCAGAGATGGACAACGAAGCTGGTGAAGAGTCTGCAGAACAAGTCTTATAAGGAGCAGTTGAAGGAACTTGGGTTGTTTAGTCTGGAGAAGAGGAGGCTGAGAGGAGACATGATCACTCTACAACTACCTAAAAGAGAGTTGTGAGGTGGGGGTGGATATCTTCAGTAACAAATGAGTGGATGAGAGGAAATGTCCTCCAGTTGCACCAGGGGAGGTTTAGATTGGACATTAGTAAGTACTTTTTTACTGAGAGGGTCATTAAGCATTGGCTGCCCAGGGAGATGGTAGAGTCAATATTCCTAGAGATATTTAAAATATGCATAAATGAGGTGCTGAGTGATATGGTTTAGTGGCAGGCCTGGCAGAGTGGGGTTAGTGATTGGACTTGATGATCTTATAGGTCTTTACCAACTGTAATGGTTTTATGATTGCAAAAGAACATATGCTTTAAATATTGCCTTTATTGGGAGGACCTCAATTAAACCTCCAACTTTTATTTCAGACAGTTGTGCAAGCCAAAATGGATTCAGACTGGAGCACACGAGTGACAAATATGCGGACAGGGTTTTCTTTTAAGGTGTCAACATCTGGCCTTTCACTCATCAAGCCCTGAGCAATCTATGGAACCTTTTACAGACTTACTTTAGTTACATGTATTAAAATTTTAGAATAAATATTCAAGTGTTTTTAATGTCCTTTTCACTACTAGTACATCAGATACTATATGAGGTACTTTTTTCTCAATTCGACCCTATATTCTGCAGCACTTGACATCTGTCTCGACTGTGAAGGCTACAACTGACATACCTATGCCTGAACTGATTACATACTTTGGCGATAGTGGTAAACACCAGAGTGAGAAAGCAAGATTCAAGTGATAGAAAGCTCTCTAGAAAACCCTGTAGGTTTCTGCAGACAGTAAGGGAAGCTCAAAGGTAATACTCAAATATCTCAAGTCAGATTAGATACTCCTCACTGCAAAAAGCCATGTCCCTTCATGCTCTTCAGATTGATGTTAAATTCTCTACTGTTTGCTTGTCCTACAGATTTTTGTAGTAATCTGCTCTTCAAAACTGTGCAGCAAGATTTTCTCCAGTGTATAGTACTCTGAAGCAGGTGTTACTTTTTTGCTTGTTTGATACTGCACCATTACAAAAGCTTTGAATCATAAGCATGGAAGGCTTTCCCCCTCCAACCCTTTAAAGCACAGCTTGTATTGCAAAAGCCTTGCCTTTTTAATACAATAGAGAAAAAAGTGACATGTTTAGTACAAAAGTCTCAAGACTGGTAGATGTAATCAACATATAGCTATTCAAATTTTCTCCCTGAAATACGCTCTAGAAGGCTTGATGGGGAATCACCACTCTGTTCCATTAGTGCTCATCTCACTTCCAATAGCATTCTCTCATCCTATTCAAAAATAGATTAACTCAATTGAGAAAATCATAAGCTATGAATTTTGCTGTCAACAGTAATGCAGGTAATTGTTAGTTTTATGCTTCCTTCATGGAACCATATGATTAAAATCTGTCTGCAAAAGATCCATATAAACTAAATGTAGATAAGATATAAGTAATTTTGGGCTGACAAAGTTTTCTGGGGAATTAATCTAAACTATTAGTTCTTATTGAACATAATGATCATGAAGTGATGACTGACACAAATTAATAACTCTGTGAACATTCTACCTCATGAGACTGAGTTAGTTATCATTTACCCTTCCCAGATCACAAGTTCCTTCTTCCTTCATCCTTTTTCCCTATCTAGAGTGGAAGCAAAATTTGAAATTTCTGCCTTAAGACTTTAAAAAAAATACAGTATCATAGAGTGGTGAGGGTTGGAAGGGACCTTCAGAGATCATCTGGTCCAACCCCCCTGTTAAATCAGGTCCATCTTGATCCACATTGAGCAGGAATGCATTGAGGTGGTTTTTGAGAACCTCTAGAGAAGGAGAATCTACATCCTCCCTGGGCAACTTGTGCCAGACAGCTGTGCCAGGGCTCCCTCACCCTTACAGCAAAGAAGTTCCTTCTCATATTCAAGTGGAACTTCCTGTGTTCTAATTTGAGTCCTTTATCCCTTGTGCTTTCACTGAGTTCACTTAAACTGGAGAACTCAAAACTGGACACAGAAGCCCAGATGAGGCCTCATCAAGGCAAAGTAGAGGGGGAGCAGAACCTCCCTTGACCTGCTGGCCACACTCTTCTGGATGCATCCCAGGATGCCATTGGCCTTCTTGGCCATGAGGGCATGTTGCTGTCTCATGGTTAGTTTGTTATCAACCAGCACTCCCAGGTCTCTCTCCACAGAGCTGCTCTCCAGCAGGTCAATCCCCAGCCTGTACTGGTGCATGGGGTTGTTCCTACCTAGGTGCAGGACTCTGCACTTGTCCTTGTTGAACCTCATGAGGTTCCTCTCTGCCCAACTCTCAAGCCGGTCGAGATCCCACTGAATGGCAGCACAGCCTTCTGGGGAATCAGCCATTCCTCCCAGTTTGGTGTCATCAGCCAACTTGCTGAGGGTACACTCTGTCCCCTCATCCAGGTCATTGAAGGAGATATTGAACAAGACTGACTCCAGAATTGATCCCTGTGGAACTCCACTAGCCACAGGCCTCCAACTTGATTCTGTGACATTGATCATCACTGTCTCGGCTCTGTCATTTAGCCAGTTCTCGATCTACCTCATTGTCCACTGATCCAAGCCACACTACCTGAGCTTTCTGATGAGGAAAATGAAATATTAAATGTTATGGGAGACAGTGTCAAAAGCCTTGCTGAAGTCAAGGTAAATTACATCCACTGCTCTCCCCTCATCTAGCCAGCAGGTTATACCCTCATAGAAGACTGTCAGGTTGACCAAACAGGATTTCCCCTTGGTGAATCCATCTTGACTCCCCCTGACAATCAACTTTTCCTTCATATGTTTAGTGATGACATTTAGGATGAATTGTTCCATTACATTTCCAGGGATAGAGGTGAGGCTGACCTACCTGTAATTTCCCAGTTTCTTGCCCTTTTTGAAGACTGGAGTGATACTGGCTTTTATCTAGTCTTCAGGCACCTTGTCTGTCCTCCATGAATGTTCAAAAATGATGAAGAGTGGCTTAGCAACCACACCAGGCAGCTCTCTCAACACTCTCGGATGCATCCCATCAGGTTCCATTGATTTATGAGTGTTGAGCTTGGCCAGCAACATCCAGGATGAGCTGCTCCATCTCCTTTCCAGGGATGGAGGTGACTCTGACCAGCCTGTAGTTTCCCAGGTCCTTCTTCTTGTCCTTTTTGAAGATTTGAGCAACATTGGCCTTTCTCCAGTCTTCAGGCATCTGACCTATGCCTGAGGCCCATGTCTCTTCTTGCCTTACATCTTTGGAGCTTTTCCCTTATATTATAGCCCATAATGTTATGCCATCTCCACCAATTCTGTCCTGTGTTCCTTCCCAGATGGCCTCACGGTCATGTGGGTTTTTACTCAATCTGAAGTTCTGAGCACTGGGCCATTTTTTTCACAAAAGAATCCTGCCAAGAATAGTGCTAAATATTTAGAGAGGGTACAACTGTACAGCGCTTCATAACTAAAATATCTGTTGTTTAGCAGAACGTAATTTTGAGTAAGATTTAGCTTCTTCAGAGGAGGCAAAACAGTTGATAGCTGTGGTAATCATCTGAAATATATATTGAATATATCCATAGAATGAACATACTTTCTGATACATTGTAGAACATAAATTAAGAGTTCTTTGCTTCAAGCTCTTTCTGGCATTTAAAGTAATTGCAATAATAGATACACTGAGTTTATTCCCAGATGTTGCTCCAGTAAAGACAAATGTTAATTGAAAAAAAAAAAAAATAGTGGACTGAACACAGTTTGAACGCGTAGAATTGAATCAAAACCATCAAGCTCCAAATTTACAAACAAATAGACGAATGCTGTCTATAGTACAAATCAAAAGTTCTGCTTTTAGCTGTTAAATAGGAACATAGAACTCTCATGGAAATGTATAAACTAGAATTAGACTTTTTCCATCTTCACAGCCTGAACTACTGCATAGCCAGGACAGCAATAAAAGACTAAATGCAAATTTTCTGTAGTAATTTTCCCAAGCAGAACAGTAGCCCTATGTTTTTGTCTCTGTTCCTGCTGCTTTTGCACCACATCTGATGGTTTTGTTGTTTTTTTTTCTCTACATTGAAATGCATAAACAAACTCTGGAGCAAATATTCCTCATGTCTCATTTCTTCTGTCATAGTCAGGTAATTTCTTTGATGTGGTTGTCAAATCAAGTTCCCTCTTGTGTGTTCACTCTCTGACTTCCTGGAACAATAAATTTTTCATTCCTTGAAATACTTGGACCAGCTTCAGCAGCAGTGCTGGAGGGTGCCTGTGTAAAAATTACAGCTGCTCAACATCTGTGTCTCAATCTGCAGCTTCAGGTGAACTTCTGAATATAGAGATCCTTATGGTCAACGATCATTTTTAAGGATCAGATAGTATTTACATTACAAATTATGTGGCAGTAAGATACCTCAAGAACAGAGGTTGTTAAAGAGCTTAATGTGAAGAGCTTTTCAATAAACAAGTCCTATTTTCATTAGTGACTTAGAACACGATGTTTAGATTAAGTTGTATCTGAATTATCAATCATAAATTAGGAAGTGTAAGTCAGTGCTTTCACCCATCTATTTTCATATTTCTATCTCTAGACTCATTTTAACAACTTGTGAAAGTTTTCCTGAAAGGTCATGAGTATTCAGTATGTCTTAGAGAAAATCTGGTATTTTGCAAGATTGCCTTCTCATTGGCTTTCTGACAGTGATGAAAAGGTGTTAGCCTGGAAGAAAATGCCAAAAATATATAACTAAGATTTTTTTTTTTGCTGTTTTTCAATATTCTTGTCTGGTTTTTGCATGTTACATTGGACGAAATGTCAGTTCTGTGTTTACTATTAGCAGCTTTCTGACTTTTATCTCCTATTCCATTTCATGGCTATCATTTTCATTTTTCAACTGTGGACATGCACTAAGAACCCTTCTATACTTCTTTACCATTCTTATTCATGTAGTATTTCAGCCTTTACATGCTATAGTTTACTTGCTTTTTGTTGTTCTGTGATTTAATATTTCATTTTCCAAAGCAAATATACAAAAACTAAGTCCTTTGCTCCCTTCCTTCTCACCACTCCCTTACCTTAACTCTATGTCAACAGTAATAAAATTAAAAGAAATATAACTCCTTTTTTTTTTTTTTAGTCTGAAAATATCTCAGCAATTTCAGAGCAGTGGGATTTTTTCCATTTAAAACATTATGGCTTTTTATTCCTATTGATTCAAATTGAATGTTGAATTAATAATAATTTCATACATATCTCTAACAGTGTTATAAAACAGTCTTTCATAGTGCAGTTGAAGCTTAAGCCTAATTGATACTGAACACTTTCTGCTATCGAATACTTTCTACTATCACTGCTGATGGAAAGATACACTATGGAAGCAGTTTGTATAACCAAGAACTGAAAGCTTGAAAATCAGGGTTACTCTGGGATACTGGAAAACCTGTTATTTTAGTACAAACCACATACTTGTGACAAGTTCTCTGTTCATGCTATCATGACTAAAGTTTCTGTCAGATAAGGTGCTAACCTGAATATTCCTTAATTTAAGAAAGATGGAGGAATCTAGCAGAGCTGATCATGTTGCAAGAAGGTCAGGCTTGATGGGGATGACTTTATAAAAGACAGGAAATTATTGAGAAGCGTGTGATCTAACATCTCTTTTGGGCATGGAGACTGCAATTGATTTATTTTAGCTCAATGCTTTTTCTTTTCAAAAAATCCAAAGTGTTTACAAATTTAATTATAACCTCATGCAGTGAAAGAGTAAATAAATATATAACCCAAAGTGACTTTTTTTCTCTTTGATGATGGTGATGGTTACAAAATGGCTGCATATTAAAGCAATATACTTCTAAGACAAAATAAATAACTCCCAGCTCTCTAGAACCCAGAAATGATAAAAACCAGAAAAGACTTGGCATGACTCTTCTTGTCCAAATGTCTCAAAAACTAGATCACAGAGTCAGATGCACTTTGGTCATCCAGACAATTCTGCTGAAGTCATAGTTTGACAGTGTAGTAAACCTGAAGTTACTACTTGTAGACCCATTTGCAAAATGCTATGGTCATATGACACCTGTTGTACCCTCACACTTGTTCAAGTTTGCATAAAAAAAAAAAAGTTTTACTATCTTTGTACTGTTAGATGATGTCAAATCAGGTATTTTGCATCTGTACCACTAAAGCTATGTAGCATATGTCTCCTCATAAGCTTGCAGGCAGTTTGACTCTCTCACTTGACCACTTTTGTATTTATGGGATCATCTCAAAGTCAATTTTCCTCGTTCCTTTACCATGATTCAACTCTCTCACCTCCTAAGCTTCCTTCAGGCCACAAAACCCAGGAAAGAGTCAAACTTTATTGAAGTATTTGATAGCCACCAAACAAAGAACTTGGAGAGGAACTAGGTGTGATGTTCACAATATGAGAAGGCTGTTTAAGGGAGTTTGAGGCCCTGCAGACACTGATCAAAAGCAAAGGTGCTTGTTTGGAGAAAATAAATATTTAATTGATTCAAACCAGTTAATTCACCTTCTAAAAGATTATTTTTTAATATAGAATATGACTATCTGTGGATATTGCCTACCTAGACTTCAGTAAAGAACTTGACACTGTTTCCCACAGCATTCTCCTGGGGAAACAGGCTTTCCAAGTCTTGTATGGGCATACTCTTCACTGGGTAGACAACTGTCTGAATGGCTGGGCCCATGAAGTGCTGGGGAATGGCGTTAAATCCAGTTGGTGGCTGGTCACCAGTGGTGTTCCCCAGGGCTCAATGCCGGGGCCTGTTTTAACATCTTTATCAATGATCTGGATGAAGGGATCAAGTGCACCCTCAGCAAATTTGAAAAAATCCTCAAGCTGAGTGGGAATGTTGATCTGCTTGAGGGCAAGAAGGCTCTTCAGAGGGACCTGGCCAAGCTGGAGTGATGGACCAAGGACAATTGCATGAGGTTTAACAAGGCCAAGTGCCAGATCCTGGGCAGACTTGGGCCACAACAACCCCATGCAGTGCAACAGTCTTGCGGAGGAGTGGGTGGAGAGCTGCCTGGCAGATAAGGACCTTCAGAATGTTGATCCACAACTGCCTGAATACAAGCTAGCAGTGTGCCCAGGTGGCCAAGAAAGACAATAGCTTCCTGTCTTGTATCAGAAATAGTGTGGCCAGGAGGATCAGGGAAGTGATTGTTCCCCTGTACTCAGCCGTGGTGAGGCTGCATCTTGAGTACGATATTCAGTTTTGGACCCCTCACTACAAGACACTGAGGTTCTGAAGCATGTCCAGAGACAAGCAATGAAGCTGGGGAAGGGTCTGAAGAACAAGTCTCGTGGAGTATCTGAGGGAACTGGCGTTGTTTAGTCTGGAGAAACGGAGGCTAAGGGGAGACCTTATCACTCTCTGCAACTACCTGAAAGGAGTTTGTGGCAAGATGGGTGTTGGACACTTGTCTCAAGTAACAAGTGAGTAACAAGGACAACAAGAAACAGCCTCAAGTTGAACCAAGGGAAGTTTAGATTGCATATTAGGAAATATTTGTTAATCAAAAGGATTGTTAGAAACTAAAATGGACTGCTGACAAAGGTGTTTGAGTAACCATTGAGGTATTTAATTGACATGTAGATGTGGTCTTCGGGGACATGATCTAGAGGTAGACTTGGCGGTTAGGTTTGTGGTTGAACTCAATGACCTTAAAGGTCTTTTCCAAGTTAAACCAACCTACTTTCTAACTGTAGGAAAGTGCTAGGTCACAATTCTTCACAGTAGTGAAGTAAAAAGTAATTAGACTGAAATAATCAACAAGGTTAGGAAACAAGGCAGAAAGAAAGAGTACTGTAGAAAATGAGATGAACTTTTCGTTGTTTGCCCTCATTCTCAAAGGAAATGAAGACAAAGTTGAATCTGCACTTCCCATGTCTGAAGCTAGGGGTCTAACATTAGTACCTACATTTCACTATTCTTTCTTTTTGTGTTATTTTCTATCTGGCAATTACATAATTCCTTTTTTATAATAAAAAGCTTTTACATATCTTGATTGTTAAAAAAATCACTTAGTTTAGTCTCACCAGTTACAAAAGTAATTCTATTAATGGTTTGGTTTTTTCCCTTCTGTTTTAATTTTTGAAGGGAAATGGTTACAGTATTTGGGCCTTTCCCAATTTCCCAATAACACCACATAAAAATCTCAGTTATTAAAATTCGTTGTTTTGTGAGATGATCTCACTCAACTGAAACTATTACCAAATTTGACTCAGATCAGGTATGTCGTACTTCCACTGATTATTTCTGTTTGTTTAATAGTCTGCCTTTATAAAATGACACTTGACAGAATTATTTGATTCCAGGATTTGGAAATATGCTTGATCTCCTTTTCTTAGATACCTATTTTTAGTAATAAATCCTGTCTGGTTTTCCAGACTAAATATTTCTTTTACCTTTGCTAAGTAGGAGGCTAAGGAAAAAAATAATAGGGAGGAGTCTAAGGAAAATATTCTTCACATTTTATCAAACACTAGAACAGATTGTCCAGGTTGTGCCATCTCTCCAGCCTTGAAGACAGTCAAAACTCACCTGGATAGTGCCACAGGTGTCCTGACCTTAAGTTAGTCTTCCTTTGGGAAGCAGTTGCGCATCTCGCGGGGCCTCTACAGGACTCTTCAAAACTAACTGACCTGTGAGCCTAGAATATGAATTCTCAGTGTGAAGGCAATTTGACATTTTTGGCTGTATTTCTTAGTCCTGTGTGAAGCTGTGGTAGTTTGACCCTGGCTGGATGCCAGATTGCCCACCACATCATTCTATCACCCACCTCCTCAGTAAGACAGGGAAGGGGAGAAAATGAGATGACAGTCTCGTGGGTTGAAATAAAAGCAGGTTAATAAAGAAGCAGCAAAGCCGCGCACGCAAGAAGCGAAGCAAAAGCAAATAAAGATGTTACTCTCTACTTCCCATCAGCAGTGATGTCCAGCCACCTCCTGAGAAGCAGGGCTTTGGTACACGTGATGGTTGCTTTTCGAAGGCCAAAAAGGAATCCTGCCCCCCGTCTTCCTGCTCATCTCCTGCAGTTTATATTACTGAGCTGACATCATATGATATGGAATATCATCTTGGTCAGCCTGGGTCAGTTGTTCTGGCCATGGACCCTCCCAAGATCGTGCACATTCACAGCTGTTGGTGAAGGTGGGGGAAGGAATACTGGAGGGACAGCCCTGATATTATGCAAGCGGTAGTCAAAACATTGATACCAACAGCAAGCACAGCACTACAAGAGCTGCTGTGGAAAATCACTACCATCCTAGATCCACTACAGCCTAAAAACCTGGCCCAGGCAAAATCATTACATTCCATCCCTCTGTGAATCACATATTTAAGACTTATCTTAAACAAATGCATTCATCACACACTTTCACAGCCTTAACTCACACGACCAACAACAAAGAATTCAGCACACTCAAAATGAAAAAAGATAGCATCACAACACCAAATGAAAGTGGATAATTTACACACAATCCACCCGTTATACCATCACCACATATTACAACAAACCAAAATTTTCCCTATTCACTCTATTCTAACACTGTTCAGTGTATGTTTTGCCTATTGCCGCTTCCAATTGCAATCCTTATCTCAAACTCCTCACAATCGTCGTGCCAAAAAGACTGGTGGTTGATGAACTTCTCCAGTGTGGGTCCTTCCCGTGGGCTGCAGCTCCTCATGAACTGCTCAGGCATGGGGCCTCCCATAGGGTAGCTCCTCACACACTGCCCCAGTGTGGGTCATCTACCAGAACAGTCCTTCAGGGACAGGCTGCTCCAGCGTGGGTCCCTTACGGGATCACAAGTCCTGACAGCAAACCTGCTCCGGCGTGGGCACCTCCTCCACAGACTCCCAGATCCTGCCAGGAACTTGCTCCAGGATGAACTTCTTACGGATTCANATGGGAAGCTTCTGGCAACTTTCTTTGTTTAAAGAATCCACACCTGTAACCATCCACTGCTACCAAAAAGCCTGGCCCAGGCAAAACCACTACAGATGCATATAGGCTAAATGTATAGAAGCCAATAAAAACCAGATTTATATCAACAAGGACTTTCACCTTTTAGACCTTTACAGCTCTAAATCTCCAAAATATTGTTTATGGTGTTAGAGCTCCATCCACAGCTTCAGATACACTGAATTGAAGGATATTGATTGCTTCATAGAATCAAATATAGACTAAATCAATATAACGAAATGAAGTGTACTTAAAACGCATAGATTTGTTAGCAGAGTTGCATAGGTTTTCAAAAATCATTCTGCAAAGACACATGGTATGAATCTGACAGTCTATTGAGTTCTACAAGACAGACAAAAAAAAGAAAAAAAAAGAAGAGAAAGAAACAATTTTTACAAAAATCAAATTTTAATATATTTTTCTGTGAGTGAATGGAGGAGATAAAAAATATAACAAGGGCAGAGTATAATACAGTTTTTCCTTCTTGGTACATTTTCTCTGTTCAATTCCTTCATCTTCCCTATAACTCCAGAGTGAGTCCTCTTTTTAAAACTTATAAAACACTGTTTACTGAAGGGGTGTCAGAGTATCAAAATGATGAGAGGCCTGGGGAGATTTATGAATCACAGAATCTGAACGATTGGAAGGAACTCTGAGAGATCATCTAGTCCAACCCTCCTGCCAGAGCAGGATCACCTAGAATAGGTCACACAGGAACTCGTCCAGGTGGGTTTTGAATCTCCCCAGAGAAGGAGACTCCGCAACCCATCTGGACAACCTGTTGCAGTGCTCTGTCAACCCCACAGTGAAGAAGTTTTTCCTTGTATTTCTTTGGTACCTCTTATACTCTAGCTTGTACAGAAAAATATGCAACAGTACTGGATTACAAAGCAGGAGCTGGTCCATGCTAATGGTTCCTATCCTGAGTCTTGACCTTCAGCAAGGGTAAAGGGGCTCACCAAGTCCTGCAGACTGCATAAAGTGAGAACATGTGTGTGGACCGGGGCAGGGGATCAGATGAGGAGTGATCATACACAATTAGGTGCGCTTAGCCATGTGCTCAAGATTGTAAGCTGAAACTTTTATTAAAAATCACAAAGTTTTGCTGACACATGCGACTAAACCTCTTAATTTAAGCTACCTCTTTACAACTGTCCTTAGCAAAATGCCTTCTGGCTAGGTACTATGGAGTAATTATAGAGGTGTTAAAATAAAACAAACCAAAGACATAGCCAGTAAAAACAATAATAAAAAAAATAATCCAAGAACACATTGTCTGTTTTATATTTCCCAGGGAGCTGAAATAACATTGTATGGATAAGAACATACTCTTTTCCATCTCTATACCTTCACTCAGAAACTGTGATACTAAGTATTAATTATCAATACCCACATATTCACACCTGTAAACCAGATGTTACTGAGCATACAGAGGCAGCCACAGTAATTCACGCATTGCAACCACATTATTGGCTAGTAAATCATTACATTTTAATGCTTAAAAAAAGCGCAAGATAATAATAGAAAATCTCTCAGCAGCTGTCACTGTGGCAGGAAAAACACACCATTGCTAGACAGCATTAGCAATCTAGTAAGGCTTAGCACCTTGGACCACAGCCAAAAGGCTTACATCACCACTCTCAGCTGTTCTTATGCTATGATTTTGTTACTGTAATAATGAAGTTTACAAATCATCCATATAGGATAAGTTTGGGGAAATTTTTTAAATAAAATACAGACACAGCAGTCTGAAATCCTCTACATGCTATGGCAGGGAATCCGTTAATAATGTGACATGCAAATAGACAGAGCTAATCTGAAGAGAGTGTTATTAAATTACACCACATCCCCTGGTAGAGGGAACAGGTAGATCTGAAGTCCCTATTGTGGTGAATTTGGTTTCATTTAATAAAACCTTCATTATTTCTCAACTTTATATAAAAAGAAAACTAAATAGATTGCTTCTGGGCACATCACTGGAAGTAATCTCTGTTCCCTGAAAGTGACAATTTGCTGAACATGATTAACATTTCTAGATTTGTTAAACAGCTCCCATAGCAAAGACTGAGTTTATTCCCTTGTTATTCCAGTATCACTGATGGCATTAGTAGTACAGGACTATTTCTAAGAATGCTGTCTTTAAGCAACTATAGTGAGTAATAAACATGCTGATTATCAGCTAAAAAGGAATGACCACAATTTATGCCTGAAGTTAGGTAGAAACTTTGTCAAGTAGATTATGACAGAGAATTAGGTCAATTTGCACTGAAAGTGCAAAAAATTCCTTTGTGGTCTCTGCTTTCAGAACCAACCACAAATAATCTTGCCTCTTCAGTAAGCTTCTGACTTTTCCTCCTGTTGATCTTCCTAGGGTTCCATTAATTTTATTCCTTTTCTTGAGAAAAATAATCATTACAATATTTTCTTCCACACTAAAAATTACTCTCTATTTTTACATAGAAACACATATAGAAAGACAGCAAGACAGAGTTTTACAGATTTTTCCTTTCAATGCTGGAATTGGCTATTGGAAGTGAAATAAAAGGATTGAGTTTCTCACAGCAATATAATACAAATCTGCGAAACAATGCAGGGAATGCTGATAAATTACAATATAGACCAGGATTATAGAAAGGTGCAATATATTTACCTAGCTTGACATTTAGTAAAAACACCACAGCTAATATCTTTTTTTTTCCTTTTTTTTTTTGACAGGAATCAAGTAACTTGACATGGGGTCAAAGTTTATAACATTTTAAGAAAAACAGAACCCCATAATGATATATGGCTGCTATGCATCAAGATCCCAAGTAGCCTGATACCTGCCACCCTGCTTGTGAAGCAACCTAACAGTAAAAAACCAGTTGCACAGCACAGAATGAAATGCATATATAACAAGATAAAGTAGTAACATTTACACATTCTAGATGTCTTTTGGAGTTGATGAACACCACTAATTAAATCAACTGCTGGAGACTCTTTTCAAAATGTACAGGAGAACCTTCTGAGACGTTACGAAGACAGTTATTTGCAGAGGAACTTGAGTGTCAGAAACTGGTGGTTAGGTCTCATCTGACTGAAAAGAACAGCTTTCAGCAGCTACACGAAAGCAGCTTCTCTAGGAACACAACTGTCACAAGTGTTGTGACAGAAGTGATAAATCCCCTTAAATAAAACTGATACTGGCTAGGCTGATACAAAAGTGAAATAAAAAATGTTAAGCTGCATTCGTTTTATGCCTCACTGATTTTTGAATTGACTTCCATTGCACTTTTTCAATCATGCTATCGATGCTGATGTCTATGAACATATCAAAATTGCAGAAAGTACAGCAATAGCACAGAGCATGTAGACAATATAGGATTTTGTTTCTGAACATAAGCAGCATCTTACTCAGAAACTTTCCCTAGTACCTGAAATAGGGCACTTAAAGGCGTTAATTGGTATAAACAAGGGCATTTGGGAGGAGGCTTTAGTTCACAGTTAGTTCACTTAGTCTACAGTCCAAATTAAATCCTATTTTCCATTAAGACTTTGAAGTTAAAGCTATAGTTGTAGTTCTGATTACTTTTGTATCCTAAAGGACTCCACAGAACCATCATAGTTACTTTTCATCTTTTCATTTCTGTGAGCTAACAGTCTGGCCTGGTATGACTTCCTAGCTACTCTGCTTTGAACAAACAAGACTAATCTAGGGATCTCCTGAGAAGATCTCCTTCCAGACTAGATTTTCCTATGACTGTCTATCTTAAATGCACCATTCAGGACAAATCATACAACTAAGTACCAGAAATTAAGCATGAAAGTGCATTTTTAGGACCAGGATGATGATGAAGGTCTTACTCATCTAAGAGAATACGATGCTTGCCAGGGCTTGGTGGAATGATATAAATACTTTGCCAGTTTAATGCCAAGGTGTTACAAGAGCTATAAAAGCATTTTGAATCCATATATATGTGCATATATGTGTACTCAAGTGTGTTGAGTGCAGTCAATTTAATTGGAAAATGCCATTATTTAACAATTTTCCATCTGCTTTGTTGATCATATTTAAATGAATACATTCAGAAAAAAAAAACCTCACCAAATATTAGTTCAATAACTGTGTCCCAAAGAATGGATAAATATCCACACAATAATGGATAAATTTGCAATTTACTGCTGTAGCTGTTTTTTTCTTGTGGAGGCAGCAACTTGTGAGTTAGTGTCTGCTTTGCAAAATGGCTCCAGATGTAAGGTAGGCAATTACAGTTTAACCACAAGATATTTTGGCTCAAATTAAAATGAAATCGTTTATTATTGTGTGTGACAGCAGATAACATTAGACCTTGTTTGGCATGATTAGTTGAGATCAATTTCTTATATTATTGTCATTGGCTTTAGGACAACTTCTTGCAGAGTCATGAAGCATTTATTTGGATGAGTGAATGTCTGCAGAATCTCGTCTACTGCTGAGACACTTTCTAGAGATGTCGTCACCTTTTATGAATAAGAAGATAACAATATTAATACATAGTACAGTTAGGTATTTGTTCCTCAGAGCATATCTTCAAAGCATTGTGAAAGCTTTCTCAGTTTTGGAGTTAGAAGCTTTAGAGTAATTTTGGTAGGCATAATCTAACTACATATGGAGTTACCATAAACACATTTCATTTTATTTGGAAATATTCTAGTCATTAACTACTGAGAAATATTGGGATGAAAAGACGGAGAGAAAGATCACAACACAGCAAGGAATACCATGAGATGCAATGAACAGGTATTATCTAAACACAGTCAAAACTTAGCTTCTCTCACACAAGCCTGCATCCAACTAAAATAATCAATTAATTTATTTTTTCTTGCTTCTCACATTTCTAGCTACTATGAACAAAGTTTCAACTGAATGATCCAGAACTAGGCTAGGAAATGTACTGGTTGGCTATCCCATTTTTTTGTTTTCAATTGCACAAGGCTAAATTAAGAAAAATACTTTAAATTGCTCAAGCAACAGTGATAACACATCACATATTTAGTAGCACAACTAGTATTTTGTGGAAACATATATATCAGATACGTTGTTCTGTATTACATTTTGGTTATGTAATTTAGTAGAATTTAATAGACTAAGAGCAGCCTACATCCCATCTGATTTCTGTTAAGCAGAAATGGGAAAGCATTTCTGTCAAAGATGAATCATCATCATTGTTAGATTATTGGTGACAAGACTTCAGTTTAGAACATTCTTTTGCATCATTGCCCAATAGTTGTTCATAGGATATTTTGTAACAAAGTAGAGAGTGGACAAAAATACCTGAAGCTGGCTATATTTTAAGCAAATGTTTGCATAATGTTTGTTTTCATTGTTTTCCTTTTTTTTCACTGCTTCCAGTTTTCTTATGTCAAAATGATGGTAAATTATTCTAACTTCAATTACAGGCATTGCTGTAAATAACCTTGAAATTTTCTGATGACAGGATCAATACAAATGAAGTATAAGACTTAAGTAGCATTTCTGTCTTCAAAAAAGCCTAGGTCACTCCTTTTTCTGGGATTAATACAATTTGCTTCTGTCCTACTTATCTGGTTTTGTTTCTCTACAGTATATATACAGTGGGGGAAACATGGATCCATGTATTCACCAATGCTTTTTACCCCTTCAATTTTCACCTGCAACAGAGGTAAAGTGCGTTGTGTCTCAAAATTCTGTCCATAATTCCAGTTGCTCTCCACAATACAAATTTAGATTAAAATTCGAAGAAGTATCTGCTTTTTGTCTGCTACATCAAGGTTTTTCTTTTTATATGGCAGAGAGGTCACACAGTAGATACGAAGAATTTTATACAGACTGTAAAAGCTCAACTTGGAGAAGGAGGAATTGTAAAATAAAAAATCTAAGAATATCAAACAACAGAAAAACGGAATGCTTTAATTTACCAGCGTATTTTTTTCTCTACAACGAGTGTAATGTTTAAGGAGACTCTGTATGGAGAAAATGATGACTGCTATCTAACATGTCGTCCTATCTCCAGGTTGCCTTTATGACAACCTGCATAAGCAGTCAGCCAGAGGCAGAGATGGACAAAAAAATGACTGTTCTGCTGGCTGGCTGCCATTCGCTGTACTGTGACTGATAATAGTACTTAATCAAATTTCTATCTGGGGTCTTTATCTTGCACCAATGTATGCAGTCATTCACTTGTTATTTGGATCACGTCTCCATGTTGCTAGTAATAATCTGAAAATGATAACATTTGCTGCTATTTTTATTTCTTTTCCAGGGAAAGAGAGGTTTCTTCCTCTTTATCCTCCCCTCTCCCTCCCCCAATATACATATATTGGATTATTGGCCTTCAGTTGAACTCTATACACTGAACAAGCTGCAGTTTCTTTTCTTGCAGATTAACATTTTAACAGAAACGCTTCTTGTTTATGAAAATACTGAATTCATATAAATAGCTGAACTTGGCTACATAAGGGATTGAATGTTTAAGAGGAAGAAAAAATACTGTTTTACCATTAATAAATTCTGGACACAGATAGATTTTGGCAAGTAAATACCCCCATGGCAGTTGAATTGAGGCCTTAAGAAAAAGCATATGAGGTAAAAATCCTTGGGTGATAGACAAAGGTAGATATTTAGTAGGCAGATTTATCTAGGCACTCCAGCATCTATTTAAGGCTGTTACATTAAAAGTCTTCTCTTCCCTGGTAGAGTAATAGTCAAAGTTATTCTTAATTGTTTTTAGTTAATCATATGACTCCAGTGAAGGTCTGTCTCTGTTCAGGCTTTCAGTAGGAAAACCAGAGTGAACTATTTAACAAAAAAGCATAAATGTGACCTTACTAAGGCCGAGTTTGTTGGCCTCAAGTCTGTTTAGATTGAACCAGAGATGCCCAGAAGACTGAAGTTAAAGCTGGCTGCTGAGTGTGTTTTGCAGAGGTTTTGGATTTGATAGGAATAACTAATGTTTTTCATTACTCCCCAGTACAATACAGGGATAGGTGAAGATAAAGTGCTATAAATATCTCAAAGTCAAGGTTTAATGGAGAAATAAGGCTGAGTAACTACCTACTCTGCCTAGAATGGTAAGAGTGAACCATAGTTTACCTTCTAATTCAGTGCCCCTCATTAAACAAAAGCAAGGTGGAAAGAAGGAAGCACATGACTTTGCAAGGAAGTCCTGAAGGGACACAGAGCTGTACTGGGTCAGTTTCTGGTGGAAACAGGATTCTGGCCTCCTTTTCCAGAAATCAGGTTTTCAGAGCTCAATCACGAAACAGTGCTTTGAAATTCTAGATAGATTTGCACCAGACATTTCTCAAATATTTAAGAATTTTGGATTTATATGCTATCTCCTTTATGTGAGATAGTAGGGAATGGGACGGCAATATGTCTAAATTCTTTGCTTTCATGTGGTTTACAATCATCTGAATTTTTGAAGGGAACTGGCCTTGACCCTAAAGCTTTTCACAAAGAGAGGTGAGAAAGAGTGCACTTCCATGGAATCCAGCAACAGCTAGAGTGGAGACATATAAGCAAATAGCATAAATATCAGACTTTTCTTGGTATTTTTCTTTACTTGGCCAAACAACAAACTTGATTCAGAGAGTGAGTGGAGCAAAATAGGTCCAGAGTCAAATTTCTGTTTTTATTTTTTATCTAAATCAAATTCACTAATTAAGGATCAAGAGTCAAAGAAAGATCAATTCTAAACTAAGATTATTCTTAAAAAAAAAAACCAAATGAAATTTTTTTAAATATTTAGAAAAGGAAATCACAAATATCCAGCATATACTAAAGTGAAACAGCTTGGTTAGCTTTATTTCTTGAACCAGAGGAAAATGTGAGAGAGAAACAAAGATTATAAAAACAAAATAGTAATTGTTATGCTTTATTAACATTATTAATGTTATGTTTTTTAACATAACATTTTAATGTTCTGTTATATAGTCTTAGATGGGTAAAAAGATGAGAATAACCTAGTATAAGAATAAAAAAACCCTTTTCTTTCTCCTTTTACTTTAATTTTGTAAATACTAGAAAAATATTTTCCTTTAACAACATGCAGAGATGAAAGGATAGAATATCCTCGATGTTAAAATAACATGGTAGTACACAATAATAATCTCTCTGCAACAAAATTTCTCTGTTGTAACCGGAACAAACAAAAAAATTCAACTATGTAAATTATAAGCATATGAAGGAAAAGATGGTTATCGGGGGAGTCAATATGGATTCACCAAGGAGAAATCCTGTTTGACTCCCCCTAATAACCTTTTATGAGGGCATAACTGGTTGGCTAGATGAGAGGAGAGCAGCAGATGTTATCTACCTTGACTTCAGCAAGGCTTTTCACACTGTCTCCCATAATACCCTTAGAAAGCTCAGGCAGTGTGGCTTGGATGAGTGGACAGTGAGGTGGATCG
>WBNH01000853.1:766381-831603 GCA_013401255.1 Urocolius indicus
GAGGACTGGCTGATTCCCCAGAGTCTGTGCTGCCATTCAGTGGGATCTCAGTCGACTTGAGAGTTGGACAGAGAGCAACCTCATGAGGTTCAATAAGGACAAGTGCAGAGTCCTGCATCTGAGAAGAACAAAACCATGCACCAGTACAGGCTGGGGAATGACCTGCTGGAGAGCAGATCTGCAGAGAGAGATTTGGGAGTCCTAATTGATAAAAAACTAACCATGAGCCAGCAATGTACCCCTGTGGCCAAGTTGGCCAATGGCATCCTGGGATGCATCAAGAATAGTGTGGTCAGAAGATGAAGGAAGGCTCTCTTCCCCCTCTATTCACAGAGTCACAGAATGTTAGGAGTTGAAAAGGACCTTTAGAGATCATCTATTCCAGCCCCCTTCTACAGCAGGTCCATGTAGATCAAGTCACACAGGAATGCGTTCAGGTGGGTTTTGAAAACTGCCAGAGAAGGAGACTCCACGCTCCCTGGGCAGCCTGTGCCAGGACACTCTCACCCTCACAGTAAATAGTTTTTACTTATGTTTAAATGGACCCCACTGGCCACAGACCCCCAACTCAGTTCTGTGCCACTGATCACCCTCCTCTGGGCTCTGTCATTCTCGATGCTCTCGATCTACCTCACCATCCACTCATCCAGTCCACACCACCTGAGCTTTCTGATGAGGCTGTTATGGGAAACAGTGTCAAAAAGAAAGCTATCAGGTTGATCAAACAATATTTCCCTTTGGTAAAACCATTGTGACTCCCCCTGATGACCATCTTTTCCTTTATTTGTTTAGTGGCTACATTCAAGATGAGTTGTTCCTTCACCTTTCCAGGGATGGAAGTGAGGCTGACCAGCCTGTAGTTTCCTGAGTCCTCCTCTTTGCCCTTTTTGAAGACTGGATTGACATAGGCCTCCAGTCCTCAGGCACCTCATCTGTCTTCTGCCCTGGTGAGGCCACATCTGGAGTACTGTGTCCAGTTTTGGGCTCCCCAGCTCAAGACAGACAGGAAACTTCTGGAGAGAGTCCAGCACAGGGATATTAAAATGATGAGATGACTGGAGCATCTTCCTTATGAGGAAAAGCAGCTGGAACTGGGATTATTCATCCTAGAGGAGACTGAGGGGGAATCTCAATAACACTTAGAAATATTTAAAAAGTGTATGTCAAGAGCATAAGGCAATACTTTTTTCTGGTGTTTCCAGTGACGGGACTAGGGGTAATGAACAGAAGCTGGAACACAAATATCAACAAGGTTCCAGTTACACAATTATTACTTTCAAAAAGCTTTATTTAGCTTATCATAATGAGTTGATATTTGAAGTCATCTCTGATATTCTATCATTTACTAGATTCCATTGGCTGCAGTGAGTTTTCATGGATCAGCTGAGAAGAATGTTTATGGAAAGTGGTAATAGAAAAAAGTAGAAATGAAAGTTGATGGAAATTAGCATAAAAGATGGCTGCCAAGTGTTTTGTATGGATAAGAATCCTAAGAAGGTCATTCAAAGTCCATTGTCGTGACATAAAACAGAAGAGCTGGAGGTGAACTATTAAGGTAGTCAGGAGACTGGAGTCAGAGATCAGCAAAAGACATGCTACTAAATACCAAGGATAAGAACTGACATTTGCAGCCAGGTGTCTGAGCTCAACTTGAGAAAGCAGATTTGAAGAGAAGAAAATACCACTGTTGCCACAGTCCCAAATTTGCCTTCAAAATTATTTAAAGTTCATAGACAGAAAAAAAGTATAGCAATATTTTGATTACATTGAAATTATTTCTATGTCTAAAATTAAATTAATGTTAGTATTTTGTGCTCATATGTCATAATGATTATGTAAGACTATGTTTAATTTTACTGATCTCATCACTATGTTTCACCATGTAGTAGCAACAAGATAAAAAATGAGAAAATACATTAAAAGCTCATTAGTATTAATCTTTCTAATTTCAAACAATAATATTTTTTTGTACGTATTTTAGCAATTCTGCAGTCATTTTCTTTCACATATTGTCACATCTGTGGAAAAGCATTCCTTATCAAACATATATAAAATAAAGCTGACACTTCACACATACCAAAGTAGTAGTAACCCAAACATTAAATGTATGTCAGTGTCTCCCTCACATGGTCTGTTCAGCAAGTGAAATTCTGAAACACGTTGCCTTAAACTATTAATACATAACTGAAAATTGTATATTTTTTCCTCTTTGAAATTACAATTTATCATTTTTGTACTTAGAATCTATGTACCTACTTCCCCTTAACGTCTTATATGTCATTCTTTACATGTAACTCTATATATAAACTTCTTTATATGATTCATAGGCAGAATAAGTACCTTTTTTTTCTCCATTCGCGTTCTCCCTTTATAAAGACATAAATTCTACTCTAACCATGCACATCAATGAGTTCCCTAGGATGCATCTATCTTTCTATGGATTCTAGAGCAGCTAATGGAAAATTTAACTTTTGGTGTCTTTGTAAGGTTACTAAAGATTACTAAAGTTAAGTGAATGCCTAGAGCACTACCCACAAGAGGTCTATTACATCAAGTTTTGTACTCCATGATCACAGAATTCAGACTAAGGTAAAAGTAGCTTGAGTGGGTAAAAAAAGAGACATCAATAAAATTTTGTAATAATTTGTCAACTAAATTGAAAATTAGAATGTAGCATAAATAATGTAAAGCAAGAAATATTATTAATGGTTCATTTTAAACAACCACAAAACAGTAGTCCTGAAAAAATAGAATATGCATTTAGCTCTAACAAATGGATATCTGTCAGTTACCATCACCAGAAACATCAACAGATTTTTGTTCTTCTGAAACGCATAGTATTGCAGATGGATTATTTGTACACAGGTTAATCTGCCTCAGTTATTGCATGCTTGGGGTCAAATTTTAATACAACTCTCCCCAAAGTGTATTTCCCCCATAAGTATGTTCCCCTTTCCTGGATTATTCCTCTGAATGTGTCTTTCCATTATCATTTTGCAAGTTTTTGTCACCAGTTTATAAAGCCATACTCTGAAGGTAAACAGGTTTCCCAGGGAGGTTGTGGAATCTCTCTCCTTGGAGGTCTTCAAGACCCGTCTGGATATGTTCCTATGCGACCTGATCTAGATTGACCTGCTTCTGCAGTGGAGTTGGACTAGATGATCTCTAAAAGTCCCTTCCAATCCTACTATTCTATGGTTCTATGATAATCCTCTGTCAATACAATTATCTGCTGGGCAGTGGAAAACTTTTACTAAAAATACAAATAGATTAGTTCTTCTGCAAATCCCAATTGATGGGTTGTGTTAAGAAATTCAATCCCAAAGAAATTTATGGCATTTTCCCAGTGTATTCCAATGGAAACATAAGTTTCTTCACTGTGTGGAAACATGTTAATTCATGAATATTATCCAGTGTTAATAGCGATTTGTTTATTCAAGGTTTGTACTAGACAGTATATCTTGAAAAATTTACAGATACTATTAATAACTCTACAGTCCATTTCATGCAAAAAAAAAAGCTTTATATACTTTTTCAACTTAACATTAAAAGTCACTTCTATCATCTTTTTGCAATGCTCTCACTGCAAAAAGTGAGATGACTATGTCACTCACATAGTTATGATTATTGTAACCACTTCCTACCCATTCAGAGATTTCCTTTTACATTCCTGTCTTCATGCACATCAGATTCCAGTCTGATTACTTTCAGATGATTAAAATGAACCTAGACTAAACACTAGCTTCCAGCTCTAGGTAGTCTTCTAAAACAATCCTTTATTTTCTAACAAAAACCTCTTAGTATCTCCTTTGACATCAGTGTTGTACCCTAGAAGCTTGTTATATGACCTTCTTTGTAGATGTGATCTAACAGCTAATAAAGTCTGAGGATACTTTTTGCTAACTATAATATGACCTGCAATGATCTATCCTGAATCTGAGCCAAAGTTATCTAACATCAAATAGCTTTTGGCTTAGCCCCTGGAGAACAATTAAATATATCAGCTAATCTAGATTTAATACAAATACTCTTGTGTAATGTCCACAGAGTGAGTTTCAGCCTAAAATTGCAATTGTATTTTATATAAATGATACAAAATTACATACATTTTAAATTATTTTATGTTATAAACTATAAAACAAATGTAAATCTACAAAATTTCAATTTACATAAAATTTAACACATTTTATAAAATGGTATTGTACAACAGCCCTTGTAAGAGCTATTTAAAGCTTTCTCAGGAAGCCCTCAGGTAACAGCTGGCTAACAGACTGTAGAAGCAGTCTCTGGACCTAGTGTTATATGCTTGTCTCACTTTTTTACACTTACAAAGCATTCACAATAACCCACCATAGTAGGTAGGCTCAAGATCTTGACTTCATGGACCCATACAATTTTAAATTGGAAGCTTATGAATAGGCTGTATTATGAACAGTTAGAATAGAGTTTTTGGCCTGAAAGAGGAATTTGACAACTTGTCATGGTTTATGCACATCTAGAATCAAAGGATTTGCCATAAGTACTAAGAGCCTTTGGAATACCCTAAGGTCTGGAAGGGCTCAATTGCTACTTACGGTCTCAGGCAAAACAGACCAGGCTACTCGACTTGGGGAAGAAAACAGAAATTAATTTAATCTACCACCAACCAAAAACATAAGCCCCCAAAACATAACAAACAGAAAACAACACAGAGTGGCACAATGATGAAGAGCACAACCAGCCCTTTAAGACCACCTTCTCCCCACTCTTCCCCTCTTCCCATCCTCAGAGCACTGATCCCAGTGTCTTTACCTTCTGCCACCCTGAACAGCTCAGGGGAGCAGGCAATGGCGGATTCACTCAGTCTTTTCCAATGGCTCCTGACGTGTATCTGTCCTTAGATCACACAAGCTCCTTGCCAGTCCTCCCTGCTCCAGCACAGGGTCTCTCACACACCCAGCAGCCCTGTGCCAGCCACTCCAGTGTGCATTCATCCCAAAGGCTGCAGCTCCTCTTCACCTTTCATGTGGATTTGCTCTGTGGTGCGCAGGCTCACCAGCATGGCCTGCACCATGGCCACCTCCTCACTCTTTATGCTCATTTTTCAAACTGTAATATTGAGAGATTAATCCTGAAGTACCATTAGGTGACAAAGAGATGAGAAAATAATCAGGGAGTCTTCACATAGACCTTGGAAAATTTAAAAGCCTTGTGTAAGTGTAAATCCTAAAGTGTATCATCACTAAATATTAAACCAGAGATACATTTTTAGTGGTCTGTGCAATGCAATAGTTTGAGTAGTAATCAGTGTTGTTTTGAAAAGGGAATATCTGGCTAAACATTGACTACATGAATGCATTTATTCTTAAAGGAAAATTTTGTTGTTTTAAGGAAATTTTGCCTATTAGCAGTACACAGTCCAAAGCGTACTGAACTCCTGTTAAAAACTCTGTCCCTGACTACGTGAAGAAAGGATTTTAATTTTTGCAATAAAATAAATTTTGGCTATAGATTTTTTCAGGTTAAGTTTTTTTCCCAATGTTGTTCAGAAAGTTAATCATCTAAATCCATATTGCACAAAAAGTTACATCTGTTATTGATGGGGGATTTATTTTAAAATTGTATCTAAAGAAACATACATCTAGTATCTTTTTCTCTGAAAAATTATTGGTAGGATTCTTTCATTTTCTATGGTTTGATTACACAAAGAGGAAATGAAGGAATTTTGAGATTGTTAGGCCAAATTCATTGCTAGTGTTACTCCACAGATTCCAGGGAAAATATGCTTGGGGAGAATTTGACACAGAAAATCTGAATCTCTTTTCATATAATGGAACTGATTGAGGTCAACACCTGGAGGCAGGGCTACTATACCATAAATGAAATTATTTCAATAGTTTGCTTTTCTTTTTGCAACGGATTATATTTCCACAGAAGAATCTTCCTGAAGTACTTCAACTTCCTGTTTTCTATTCAACATAAATATACGGAACCTTTAACTCCAAAGAATGTTATTTCACAAACAGCAGAATACAGATTTTAACTTAAAAAACACAAAACAATACACACATGTAACTCTTTAGCTAAGATTACACAAAAATTTAAGATGTACAATCAGAAACAAGCATATGGGTTGGCAATTTCTGTCAAACAGCTTCACCTTCCTTTTAGCCTGTGTGGGCTGGATCTTCAGCTAGCACATGTTTACACAGCTGTCCTGAAACTAAGGAACCGTACAGCTCTGACTCACCTGAAAATGTGATTCTGTATGAACAAATAGGCACATATGTGCTGCAGATAGACCCAAAGCATTTTATTAACTTGTAGTTTGTACCTGATGGAAGAAATTATTAAAATTCTGTTCACATTAAATACTAATGGTTTATTAACCATTATAAGATGCTGCTGCTTCCTTGTTTTTTATGTCCTCCAAAGCTATGACATAAGATGGATACTAAATAACAAATTCTCTAGGTAAGATGGCTTTCCTTATTAATTAAATTTTAAATGTTTTAAAATCTAAAATCTTTCCTTTAAAAATGTAACTTAGAAGTCTCGTTATAGCTGCCCTTTTGCGATATGGTGCATAGAATACCTAACAGAGGGAATGTTTATATTTCACCTGCTACATGACAAGGATATAAAAAGATCTGTCAAAGGTTATGCTCTGTCTGTTTGACAGTGCCACATTTTTCGTGAAATGTTATTAGTCAGTTAACAAATTCTAGTCCATTCTTCTTAAGGAAGACAAAAGCTTTTTGTAGCACAAATTGTTCTAATAGAGGTGGCTGTAACAATATTGAAGAAGGAAAAAATTAATTGTTTCCAATGTTATGAATATTATTTTAAAGGTCTTTTACAGACAATTTTCTTTTTTTGTCCCCTCCATACTGAAGTAGTAGTGTTCCCAGAATGATAATAATCTATTTTTCTCCCTGCACCGTTGAGCTGAGAGTGACCTCACCTGACCCAATTGAAATTGATTTTGTTGTTGAAATCCTTGCTAGTGCAAATTAATCTTAGATCCATACAAGATCAGGGAAGTAAGACACAAAGTACAAAGACCTCAAGTACTGAGGGAAAAAATTAGTTCTGGAAAAAGTATTTTAAGTTTGGAAAGATAAATGGTTACAATGACTTGCTTTGATAGAACATCTGTAGAATAGGAGAAGAGAATGACAAGGGCTCTGTGAAAAAACTGTAACTTAATAGCCTAATTTCCTGCCTGGCCCCAAAGAAATATCTGTCTGTTTCTGACAGTTGATGAAAATGCACCAGGATTTTATTTGTTCACCAGTGTAGGACAAGTTCAGTCCCATCTCTCCCTTGGTTCCCTTGAGCTACATGGATATAGCAGACAGACTCTTTTACTGTTTTCCAACTTTTTTTTGTTACAAAAATGCATAATTTGCTTTTCCTTTTTTCTCCTAAAGATATTCCTATCCGGTTTTGATCTATTTCAGTATATGTCTTGTTTCCACTGTAACAGCTGTCTCCTTTCCTGGCCATTTGAAACAGTATGCATTTCAATAAATTCTCATGTCTCAGGAAATGTTTAAAAACAAAAAGAAACCATACCTTTGAAGACATATAATGTCATTCTCACTTAGAGCATCTGTTCTATGTTACATGGGTTCTCCTTTACTGAATGCCAAGTACAGCTACCATACTCTGTAAAGGATTCCTCTGGACATCATGGGCTTTGAGAGGACTCAAAGATATCAGACATGTAGGGCTCCTCCAGGCAGTGTTAGTATAACAACCAATCACTAATGCCTGATTTATCAAGCTAAATTTGGGAAAAAAAGAGAAGATGTAACATATAACTTAGTTTTGAGACTGAGATATTTCTCCTTGAAAAAAAAAAATCCAGGATAAATGTTATATCCTGAAATAAAATGTTCCGATATTGTATAAATGAATGCTAAATAATTCAAATGGAATAAAATAAGACTCATAAAAAACCATTTGTTGTAGCTTTGAAAAAGATCTGAGGCTAAAAAAAAAAAAGGGGGAGAGAGGAGGAAAAGAGAGAGCAACTTTCATAATTTCAGTGTGTGAGGTGACTATATCTTTATTTGCTAATTTAGGCACTGTGTTTACAGCTATAGGCATGAATCCACTTTTTTCTTTTTTTTTCTTTGCTTTTTTTTTTTCAGTGAAAAATATTCCTGCTTTCAAACTAACCAATTCTAAAAGTAACTTTTGGTTAATACGTCAGTTTCAAAAATGAAAATAAAGATATAATGAGACGATTAAGCAAAGAACATGTACTGAAATGTAAATCAGAACTAAATTAGTCAGAAACTTCTACATAGTCTCAATGTCATCATGAGGAAGAAATTACGATGTGATAGGTTTTTGGTTCTTTTTTTAAAAAAAAAACATTACATTCTGGTCTACACAAACTTAATTTATTCAAACACTCATACTGTATTAGATAAGGAATCCTAAGCTCCACTGGCCAAACAAGCAAATCAGTTCACCTGTTGCCAGCCTTTATCCATCCATCAATAGAAGCTCTTACTGTGATGGAGCTGTTATTTCTTCCTGTTTTCCTTCCACAGCAGAGTCCTTATCTTAGTCATAGGGTTCTACTATATCTTTTTACATTGGCCCAAAACCTGGGGTTAAATGAACATGGATTGAAGAGAGTTCCAGATTTTCTTGAGCGTGAAGGACAGGCGATGTATAGAAGGACTGCTCCTTTCTCATAACTAGTAGCTGATGTGTTCATGTCTATGAGACTTCACAGCTTCCACAAACTCAGTGAGCTCAGAGTACCATATACACAGCAATGCTTTGGGGACGGTGCTGCAGTTACACAGTTGGAAGTCCTACATCCATCTCTCTAGTGAGCTCCTAGCAACATCTTAACTGGTAAATCTTGGAAAATGGAAACAGTCCAGCACAGACAGAGACAATCCTTCTGGGCCAACACTGTAAACAAACAAACAGTGAAGGCTTGATGGAACTAGGAAGTTGTGCTGTATGATTGATTGATGTGCTTCCCACAGAATAGGCTTCAGATACAATGAATACATACAACCTATTCTCATATGATTTTTATTTTTCAATAGCTTAAATAATATTTTTATTTATGAGAACTTTGGGGCGTTATTATGTATTTCTATACATAATGATGGTATATACAACAAATGTGATACGTTAAGAGTTAACAAGAAAATCCAGTAATAAATAGTCTATGCCTGCCTTTTCCCAGAGCTAAGGACAGAATGAAAAACGTGGTTGCTTTCCATCATGAAAGAGCAATAATTCTAGAAATTGGATAATATTTCATGACAAGGGGGTCTGTATTAACATTATGGAATGCAAAATTCCACTTATTTTACTGGAAATATGCTAGTTTATGTCTAGGCAGAATAATTCTTACAATAAATGTGTTTAATTTCCCAGATTTGAAAACATTACTAGCAAAGCACTCTTTATGTGAAGAGTTCTAAGAAGTACCTTAAAAAAACACAATGATGCTTAAATAATTTAAACATGGCAATGCAACATGTATCAAAATACTGTTTTTGAAAATCACAGAGATCACATCTGTGATGACAAATAAAGTATTGAAATGTAATATAAAATAAATTTAAAACTAAAATTAGTCAATATGAGCCTCTCAAAGATACTTCCCAATGTTTCACTTTTGGCTGGGTAAAACCACAACACATATTTAACCAATATCCCATCAGAATTTCATGTCCTTAAACTCCTCCACGTGCTTTCATGACATAGGACAAATACTCAAGGTATGCAGCATATACACATGGGTTTGTAATACCTACAAGCCCAGTGCATACCCTTCATCCTGCTTAATTGACAGAAGTCAACATATGTACTGGGGAAGATGAAATTGTCTCTTGTTCAAACCAATACTAGTACACAGTGGTAGAGGTAGTCATGGAGCTTTGACTGTAGGGAGAATCGAATTAGAAAAGCCACTGGTAAGTAGCTGTGGGGTTACACCTACTCACCACCTCACAGTCCAGCATTCTAAGCAGTTTGACTGCTAAGAAATGGGGAATAACAGCCTTTGGGTGTGGAACAGGATGAGATTTTCCCAGCTACTTGCCCAACCTGTTTCTTTGCGTCATAGAAACGTAACGGTGCTCACAACATGTTTCAGGTAGTGAGACTCCCTTCACCTCTCTGCTTGGAGGTCGTGGAGTAATTTTTCCTCCATCCATAGGAATCTTTCCACTGCTGCAAATGTATTCTGGATTAGACCCTACAGCATTGGCTGTTTCCAGACTCAGGTAGCCCCACTACCATTTATCTGTAATTAAGTGGAATTGGGTTTTCCCTCCTTCCATATAATCACCATATTTCTATATAGTAGACTCCAGAGATACTAGATGTCATATGTTAAAGGACGTACTCTGAAGTAACCAAAAAAAAAAAAAAAAAAACAAAACATATATTTTATGGCATGGCATGCAAGTATTTTCAGGACAAGGCTTAGCACATCAATGGTTGTTAAACATACTTTTGCTAAGGATCTGCAAGGCATCTAATTCATGGTCACTGCCTAACAGACTGTTTAAATGTTAATGAATCAGGTAGTTGAATTACATGCATGAGTAGCTGCTTATAGTTATTTTAGACAGACTGCAAAAGGATGGAATTACCAATACAGCTTACCTGCCACTAATATTAAAATGTGAAATTTGTATCTAAGTTACACGTACGTACATTCCAGCTTTCGCATCAGCAGCGTTTGCTAAAACTGTGTAGATGCCAAGTTAATGAATTTTATCCTGCCTCTTTGTATAAGCTTTTAATCCTGTACTAAGAGGGAAGCGCATGCGAGGGAAGAAATTGTTTTATCCCTCACTTTCTAAGATGGAAGCTATGATCATATGTGTGAGAGGTACCCTGGCAATTAATCAAATTCTTGCTTGTAATAATCTTATTGCACTGTTAGTGGAGCATGTTTCACTCCTTGTTTCCCTATTTCTTCACCTTTTAAAGAATCATATGGAAGCATAGAATCAATTTGTTCATGAGGGACCTAAAATAAAAGTTATGAGTTTTATGGTCGATTGATCATTAAAAATATTTGTGCAGATGACTCAGAGGTCCATAGCAATTATAAAATTCTACAGGATTTTAATTTGAATAGCTATTTTGAGAGACAGTCTCAAAATACTGTGTATTCATTGAATGAAAACAATTGCACTGTTTTCGTTTAAGCCCAGAAAGTAAAAAAGAAGAAAAAGAAAAAGCATGGAAGTTTATGGATTCTCTTAAAATACAATTATTTTTAACACTTGATTTTAATTTCTGCAAAACCATATTATCACGGAAGACAAAATAGTCTGTGTACTAAATTAATGTAAGGATACAATACAAAAGCCTAGAAGGCAAAAAAGGCAATCTATTTTTTATAGGCAACAACAGATTAATAAATCCAACAGTGTTCACTCATATTAATCTTGAATTTGCACATGCAAATCAAGCACTTCTTGGCATCATTGAAAGAAAACATTGTAACTGGAATTACAACCAAGCCTAAAGAGGAAGCACTTTATTTACTAGAAAGGAAATCTCAAGTATTTTGGCCTTGGTAAACAGACCCATCTGTCCATTAAATACCATCCATTAGACACACAACAGAGTGAATATAAAATATACATGCAGTGGTTCCTTTTTTTTTTCCCATTCATTATTTTGAAAGCTGCTGCTGTAGTAGTCCCTTCTTCTTCTCTGCATCCACTGTTTTTATATATTCCCACATTAATCTGTTTCACCACATCTCAAACAGTGCCATCCCTTTTGAATTTCCCAGTTGCTCTCACACACACATTCATAAAACTATGACACAATTCTCCTCCTATCAGGCAACCTTTCACTGCAGTTTCAGCTTCAGGCATGATAATACATATTTGCTTCAAAAGAAGAAATGATTGTCACAACGTTTTTGGGGGTTTTTTTCCACATAAAGGAAAAAATCTCTCCAAACATAATGATTTTTTTATACAGCATAATTATTTCCTTTTTTTTTTCTTTAATTGTAAAGAAAGCAAATGATGAGATACCATATTATTGATTCAGGTTGTGGAAGTACAAAGTGACAATGCTAGTGACAGCTGCATACAATATTCCTGAGGAATTAAATATCAGATTTTCACATAGCTTTTGGAATCTAGGGATAACTATAGGCAAGTGAAAATCCTTCTTGGTGATAGCCTCTGTGTATTTCAAAGGAAGCTAACTAAAGAAAGAAGTGCTAGTGCAGCATACAGCATGAATCTGTAATATTAAAATATTGATCTGCAGAGCCTGTATGTAACGAAATCAAGCAACAATCAAAGGTTAAAAGATCCCTGTTCACTGGCAAAGTCTTAGCAGGTTTGCCAAGTTCCCTTCTCTTCTCTTCTCTTCTCTTCTCTTCTCTTCTCTTCTCTTCTCTTCTCTTCTCTTCTCTTCTCTTCTCTTCTCTTCTCTTCCCTTCCCTTCCCTTCCCTTCCCTTCCCTTCCCTTCCCTTCCCTTCCCTTCCCTTCCCTCCATCCCTGATCTTTATCAATATCTAGTATCACATAATCACAGAATAGTAGGAGTTGGAAGGGACCTTTAGCGATCATCTAGTCCAGCCCCCCTTCTAAAGCAGGTCCATGTAGATCAGGTCACATAGGATCACATTCAGGTGGGTTTTGAAAACCTCCAGAGAAGGAGACTCTACACTCTCCTTGGGCAGCCTGTGTCAGGGCTCCATCACCCTCACAATAAAATAATTTTTACTTATGTTTAAATGGAACTTAATGTGTTCCAGCTTCATCCCATTACCCCTTGTCCTGTCACTGGATGCAACAGAAAAAAGTGATGCCCCAACCTCCTGACATCCACCATTTACGTATTTGTAAATATTAAAAAGATCCCCTCTCAGTCTTCTCTAGACTAAACAGCCTCAGTTCCCACAGCCTTTCCTCGTAAGAAAGATGTTCCAGTCCCCTGATCATCTTGGTGGCCCTGTACTGGACTCTCTTTAGAAGTTCTCTGTCCCTCTTGACATGAGTAGCCCAGAACCAGATACAGGACTCCAGATGAGGCCTTACCAGGGCAGAGTAGACCTGCTTGACCTTCCTTGACCTGCTGGCCACACTCTTGATGCATCCCAGGATGCCATTGGCCTTCTTGGCCACGAGGGCACATTGATAGCTCATGATTAGTTTATTATCAACCAGGACTCCCAGGTCTCTCTACATAGCTTCATTTGACTCCATATGATTTCAAAGTGAAGATGTATGCCACAAAAATTATTCTTAAGCTGCAAAAAGCAAAAACACAGTGTTCTCCTTGGTTGCCATGCAAAGCAGTTGTCTTTCAAGAAAGGAACTTGCACAGTATAACTAGGCAACTGTCTCACCAGCTCCCATGTTGCAAGTTCTGAAAAAATAGTGGCAAGCAAACAAATAACCACAATTTGTTTTGCTTGCATCTTTCAAAGTTTATCCTTCAATCCAGCATTGGCCATTCTACTTATAATACAAGCTTTTATAAATGAACAGGTGACCACTCCCAAAAATGCCTATTGACAGTGCATTGCCTGCTCACATTTCAATCAATATTACATGCACAACACTAGGGAGAATAAATGAAGGATCTTAATAACAAATAAATATGTACTGCCAAGCCTGAGAAGTCATTAAATAAAAGCATTTTCTACAGAGGAGTAATCACAAGATATTGTGATTCTTATTCAGGACTTTTTTAGCCCCAATTTGGATAAAAGTGCCATCAAAATTGATGGATCTGTGAAGGAAGAGAAGAGTGCAAAATCTCATGAGAGAGTTTCAGAGCATATGAATGAAGTGTCATTGCCTATATTCCAATATGTAATTGCCCATTCCATGCCTAATTAGGGGACCTTCAAGGGTCAAAGGCAGAAAAGTATTTGCTTGCAGAAGGAGCAAAAGGAAAAACCAAAAATGTTTGTGAAATGAAAGGATGCTTGAATCTTCGGCTTCAGCAGGCTGCTTCCAGGGTATCAGACAGTGGAAAGTTCCATCCTCTGAATGTCAGAGAGCTTTGTTGGCAAACAGTGCTGGAGGCCTTCGTGCTGGCTTGTATGTACAAGAAATGTTATTTTCCAGAGTCAAGATGATACCTTTCAATTTGGATGTCACATAAAGTCCTCATAAACATTCAGCTACACTCATAAAATCTCCTCTTTCGTAGGTACACTCCCAATCACTTCAAGAGTACTTCTCGAAATGCAGTAAAAACATTTAGTGTGCAACTACAACTACAAGTACAGAAGTAAAAACCTATCCCATCTGTTCTGTAAATAAGTAGAAAATCCATATTCACTGCCACATTGGTAAGCAAAAGCACATATAAATATAATTTAGCCCTACAGGTAATCTTATAAATGTTCATGTGTGCAAGTGAAAATGCACTAGTACATGACCCTAATAATTATATGGACATGAACTCTCTTCACACATAAATGTTTGGCTTATACAATATTATATACTGGGTCTATTCTACCCATTTTGCAGTTTTAAACTTGTATGGGTAAGTATTGTCTAAAAATCAGTTCTAATGTGTAAGCTGACAATCATTTCAGTGAGCACTATCATATTAGGTAAACATCAATAAAAGTTCCTTCCTTAATTTCCACATTTTACTTGTGACGTTCAAGTAAAATTCCTGGTTTAACTTTTCATTATTGAGTCAAACACAAGTGAGAAGTGTAGTCTAAAGCTGTCATTTTCAAACTCATCTCTATTCATTCTGCTACACTGTCAACCTACTCAAACCCTAACCTATGAGGAAAACGGTCTGCTGGCACAGACGTTATCAAGAAACACTCAGACAGGGGGTTATAAGCTGCGATTTCTAGACCCTAACAGAACAGGAGGCATTAGCAATCCAATCTGTCTTAGGTCTGGTTGCTATTAACATGTTAGTTATCCAGCAAAAGTTTCCTGAAGTAAGTACCTAAGTTTCATACAATCACCTGCATAGAATCACGTGGAGAAGTTTGGAAGGCAACATCTGTCAAATACCATAGCATATGTTATCTACTAACTTAAGATATGAGTACTGAAAACCATAGGTGCAGGGAGATCAGATTTCATCCATAACGGTGTGTGGTATGAAAATAAATAGCATCTAATACAATTTTCTAAAATTGATGGGATTGAGAAGATAGTGTGTTCAGCAAAGCAAGGTGGTGTTGGTCTTTCTTTGCACATTTTTTGGAGAAGTGAGCAAAGGTTAAAAAGTCTTCTGCAAATACTTACAAAAGGGGTGATCAAGTTCATCAGTGTCACTCAATGTAGAACTATATTGAGGAAAGAATAATAGAAATATGAAAAGCCTTAAAATCTCTACTAGGTTCAGTTTCTATCTCCCATTTCCTTTTGACTATGCATCTCAGTATTATTCAGTCAAGAATTTCAGTAATGCTTAGTAATTTTACTATGATTCTTACATTCTTATCCTTGTGTTACTCTTACTACAAAGCAATTAATCTCGTTCAGTTGAACATAATCATAAGAATAAAACAAAATGCACATGAATAATCTTATTTGTACCATAAGTATTCAGAAGATCAGGCTAATAAATTTCCCTTTTCTGGAGAAGATGTTTTCTGTCTGATTCTCATCTCAATAGCAATTGTCTCACTGTCCTCACTGAAGCTATTCTGAATTATTTTGGTTTATTCAATAATGCTGTTACCATATACCAAGTGTAATTTTAAACAGGAAAAGGCAATAGAATAGTAATGCATAAAAAAAAGTACTGCAAAAAACACAGTGGTGTGACTTGTAGGCAAAGGATTTTCTAGTCTGCCATTCTGATCTTCTCTGTATTAAAACTATTTTTGCTATTTACAGTGATAGTATAATGACTGATTGTGAGAACTACTGTACAATAATTTTCAAATAGAAGTCAGTGTACTTTTTGAACATAGATTTCTTTTCTTAAATCAGGTTCGACACAGTGTGAAATTGATTCTTAGACAATTGTTTCTCATATTTCCCATCACAATGCTTATTAAAACTAAAAGGCTATCATAGTCTCCATTTACTTTCTAGTATGCATGACATGGATTTAGAAAACACAGTGACACACGTAGAAAGTATAGACTTGCAGTCAAGAGGGAGGTCAAAAGGCCCAAAGGACAGGGAGGTGGATCTCAATTCTTGGTGGTCTGCAACAAAAGACCTGTAGTACAGTAACAAGATCTCCATTTGTAGAGGGATTTTACCTTCTCAATTTGGTGAGACTGCACTCCCATCTAGAAAGGGATACAATCACTTCTTTGTACAACCCCTGTGACAAATCCATGCATACTTTCTCTCGATTGCTTTCCAAACTCTAAATTTTTACATTAATCATTAAATAAAATGTGGCATGGGAGCAGCTTACTACTAAAGCAGTCATATTTACAGAATATAGGTACAATTATTGCAAGTAACAGAGAGGAGTCCACATTGTTGGGCTTTGGTGGTTGGTAAAATTTTTGGAGTAGATAACTGCCCATGATATCAGTGAAGCTCAAGATACGTTAGGAAAAAAAAAAATCTTTCTTATAAGATTATTTCAGTCGACTCAAACTGTCTGTAGCAAATATGCGCTCTCAGAGACAGATTCACTACCATATTTCAATCACACTGCCATTCAATAGTGATGCCAGACAACACTAAACTCAATTTTCTCACTGCTTAAGACATACCACAGATTTTCTTTACACAAGAGACATTGAACAGCCAGAAGTACATATTAATCCAGCCTACTTGGGACATTTTAACATTTTAAAAATTGTTAAATTGTCACTTCACTCTCACTTATCATCACTCACTCCACTGTGTCATTGAAATCACAGAAAGGGAGATGCGCACCTGACTATTGAATCCTGTTTCCGTATGTCCTTTTGATTCCTCAAAATTAACCAACAGGCAATTAAAAAAAAATCAACTGAACAGACAGGTTGCAGGCAGCCAACTTAAATTTCACACTGCTGATTAATTCTGAGAGAATGAACACTACCAGAAGTTTAATTTTATTGTCATATCAAATCTTCACATTTCACACTATTGTGGATCAATCATTCATTCTGGAAATAAAACGTGCTTGTTCTTTGTACTTTACTATGTTTTAAACTTCTGTTTCTCTGCTCAGAGCTACTCATATATTTGTTGGAAGAATATGGAATAAGCATATTTTGTCTACAAAAGTTTCAAGGTCTTACATCATTCAACACCTAACATTGCTTGTCAAATTGTAGATCTTTAAATGCAATATAAGCAGACAGTTTACCCATTGTAGTTGGGAAGTTTGAATGAACCACTTTCTGTCCTTCAAAAGATGACAAAGAAATTTTATAGAGATTTAGTCATGGGATGTCTTCAACTGCTAGTCTTCACCTGATCTAACACATAGAAAGGAGAAAAATATATTTTAAGCAGACTAAATGCATGACAGACAGATGAGGGATCAAGCTATTATTATAAGTGACCTCTTAGCCTATCTTAATTGGCAGAGGGGCTAGGCTAATACCAAATTTGAATGAGCTTTCTGATGTTACCATGTCTTACTGGTAGCAGGCAAGTAAGCTAGCAAGCTAGGAGATCACTAAGTCTTTAAGAGTCAGGCAAAAAAAAAAAAGGGATTCTGCAACAAAGGTAAGAGTGGTACAGTTCAAGATCAACGTATCTTATTACTAAGTTTCAAGAGTTCAAGAAAAACTAGAAGGTCTCTACGCTGTTAAAGTGACCTTCATAAAGCTGAAAACGCATTAAATTCCAGACAATGAGACGCCAACAGGAAGATATTGCTAAATAAGTTCACAAATGAACAATGCACTTGTAACACAAGCAACTTAAAGTGCAAGCTAAAACTGTTAGATCCCAAGCTGAATATAGAACAGATTTAAATGGTGAATTGTTTCAAAGTAATTGGGTTTTAGACAGGAAATGTGATATTTTTAATGGAATCTGGAATCTGAACAATAAGCACTGACTTTTTAAAAATTAGTAGTTCAGAGTATTTAAAAAGAAAAGCCAAAAATAATAACAAAAAAATCAATAATCAGGTGTTAAGTAAGCTGAAAACTCACCAATGTATCTCCAAAAAGTAATTGAGTGTACACAGTCTTAATCCTATTAGTTTCTTATAACAGTTCCAAAGACCGGCTCTCGTTCAGCCTCTTCATAAGGCTTAATAGAGTGACGTGTCCCATGTAGAAATAAGGATTATAGGTTAACCCTACTTGGTAGGTTGCTTTTTAGAAAGCGATGATTCAAAAATATTTAAGAGTTGTGTTGGATAATGAACATAACGTGAACTTGCAGTGGAGTGGTTCAGGCAGAAAATTAAGTGTAATCAGTGTAAATGAGAAATTATATACAGGATTAGAAAGATATGACACCTTTGTATATGGAAAGACCATTACCGGAATGCAGTGTGTAGCTCTGATATCAGCTGCTTGAAAGTTTATTGACAAACAGGAAAGTTTGTAGAAAAGAGGAAAAAAAGATCATTATCAAAAATGCCTGATTAAACTCACTCTTTTAAATGAAGGGAATGTCAAACAAAGTATTTCTAATGCTCTACTAGTTGGTCATGAGAGAAGATGTGATTTAACAATATTTTTAAATTATCAACTGATATAATCTGTAGAGACTGGAATCTGACGGCAGATCAAATCATACGGGAAATAAATTAAACATTTTAAACATCATAGTAATAAATCATTAGAACAGTTTATCTAAAGGCGTGATGGATTAGCTATCATTTGACATGTTTACTACCAAGTGTAAAGTTATCCATCGACAAACAAAAAAGAGAGGTCACACAAAGAGCGCAGGTCAAACACAGAATAGGGTAGGGACCCTATTCTGAGATAGGATGGCAAAACCTTTAGGTATCTTCATGAATTATGTGCTGAACTTGAGATGTCTATACAAAAGGCTGCAGTCAAGAGAGCTAACGTGATCATCAACTGTATAAACAGAACTCAAAACAGAAAAATGGAGATACTTCCTTCAAATTTGTCGTTACTGCCACGACACGAAACTGGAGTGCTTGATCAAAATGGTAAATTAGGGAGACTAGGAAGACTCCTGAGGTTCAAAGGAGTCACATAAAAATTAAGAGTCACACTAAACTTTTCATAAAAAGGTGGTGCTCCTTTACACTGAGCTTAAATAAGAATTTAAAATATTCAATATTGATTTCCATGAATTTTCCATTACTGGGAAGATTGTTCTGGATTTTATTTTTAATCAAATACACATTGTTTCTCTCTGAGGAGAAACGTTTCCGTTCATACATAAATTAATAGGGGGAAAAACTTGTCCTGTCTTATACGACAAACTAAGTGCTTATGAAGGTGGAGAACCTGTGTTTTCAAAAATAATGGCTCTTTAATAGTCATGCATAATGATCATACACACGTTGGAATTCTATATCCAGGTTCTCAGATACGTAGCTTTTGTCATCTCTATCTGGCTTTGAAAAAAACATTTTTCTTATTTTTTTTTCCCCTTTTTGTTTGTGGGTTTTTTTCTAAATAAACACATAATTTACCACAATTAATTGAAAAAAATTTGCTGAAACTTCTTATAGTGAAACAAGTTTCTCAACTAGGAACCAAAAAAGTGTTACTTCAACACTTCAGCAATCAGTTAGGTTTCATTGAATATTCCACCATAAAGATGGAAAGTGTATATTTGGTTTTTAACCCCTTTAATCATGGGGTACTTTGATCATGATAGTTTCTTTGTTAAATCTCTTTTTTTTTTTTTTAAAAAAAATCAGATTAGTTCCGCATGTAAACTTGTATAAAAAAAGTATTTTATACTGTCACGCACAATCCAGCACACATTTGTCCTGTCTCAGCTCTGTGAGCTAGAGGGAGCAAGTGGTCCCTGGCCCCAAGGCTGTCTGGGTCCTCAGCATGGCACCTCGTCAATCCTGCAGCAGTATGTCCATCCTCTCAGGGGAACTGCCATCAGTTGTTTGTGTTCTGTATCCCAACTGGGGCTGGTTAGGGCAGTGCAGGCCAGCTGGTGCCCTCACAGTCCAAGCACTTCCAGCTCTCCATTAAAGTTGCCAAAAACAGAAGGAAATGTGTCCCCGAGGAGCTGAATTAGTTTTGTGGTGAAGAATTTGCAACATTACAAGTTGTGCCTTATTTAACATGAAATTAGTTCCAGGTTTGAATGTAAAGGTTCATTACCTTTTTTATATCTTCAGATAAACCTAGCCTGCAATCATTTTTCCTTTCCTTTTTCCTTTTCTTGTGAAACAAAGAAAATGAAGTTAGCACCATTTCAGATTTCTTTGCTGGTCTTTGGAAAAGGTCTAGCTGTTGTCCAGATCAAGCCTGAGATGATCTGCCAATAAATAGGTTTGGGGAAAAAATTCAATACAGGAATATTTGAAAGCATGACCCAAATTTGGCTGTTGGAAAATAGATTGTTCTCTTTGATATATAGTTAGATAAAAGTCTTATTTCACTTGAAAGATTATTCTGAATACATATAAAGTGCTTCCATATTGCTAAGGAGAATAAAAAAGTGTTCATAAAATAGGGAACTGTTTATGAAGATTCCTTCTTTTTCCTGATTATACGTAGCTAGAAAAACAGATTGAAAGAAAATTCAGTATAATGGAGCAGGTATTGAAAAATATCTTTTGATGTATTGTACTACCATCTTTGTAGAGGCTAATTTAGAAAGAATAAGAAGGTAAAGAATCTAACATGAGTTAATGGTCACAGACACAAAAAACCTCAAAAGCTCTCTGAGAGTCTTGGGATGAAAAATAATAGAGGCATAGGCCTGTTTTTTGCAAGGTATAAATAAAATACAACTTTAAAAAATGTGAGAAGAGTACTACAGATGACATCTGAGGTTTTGATTTTAAAATTAAATGGGGAAAAAAAATTCCAGAATCATCAACTTAACTCAGAGGAAATGCTTGAAGAGTGTCTCTGGTTTCTTAGTGCCCAGTGTAGGATTAGGCAGTATCAGGCATTCCCAATAGAGTTTAGTAGTTGTCAAAAGATGATGCATTTCATAGCATAGCCATTTTGTTCACGTACCTACTTTAATAGATTCAAAAAGTCTGGTGTTAAACATACACATTTTAAATCATAACTTCAACACACTTCTCACAGATGCATTTAATTCCAGCCAAGGCAGTCTCACAATTGTCTAGATGGCTTATCTGGGCACCAGTAAGCTGTATACAGACAAAACACCTGTAGTTAGTAAAATGTACAATACACTGTCTTTAGGCTTGGGGTTTTTTTCTTGTTTGTTTTTAAATATGGCAGCCCTCAAATATGCACACAAAATGGTCAGCATACAATAGCAGAACAAAATCAAAATACTCGAAGTTTGTAGTAAGACTTTTGAAATGACAACAAAAATACATCTATAATATCTAACCTCATCTCTGAAACAATTAATTGTTCCAAGATTCTTTAGAAAATTATGCAAGTGAACAAGTGCCTGTCAAATCACATTGTAATTAAATTCGTACATTTGTTTGTGATTTAAAAATGGTCACATATTCCATCTGCCCATGCAAAATGCTTAAGTATTTTCAGCCAACTTCCCCAAGTAAAGCTGTACACCCATCACATGAAGCACACTTCCCTGTTATAAGGGCCATGGCTGGAAAGCATCCTCCTCAAGGCCAAGTAATTACCTTTCTGTGTCTTTTCTTTTGTTAAAAGCATTTCAGAATGAGAAATGGTTCAAATCGTAGAACCTTTTTAAAAGAACAATTAGTGTTTTCTGTAACTGATGTATCCACTGCTTTGAATGCAGTTAGAGAGAGATTTTTTTTCCTGTCATTTGTAATGGTGATGGACGGAGAAGCAGAGTGGGTGCAAACTACTTTGTGCTACAATGTTCTTAAGGTTATGCACATTTCTCCAAGGTTTCAGGAGGTTCTGCCTAAAACTAGAAACCCTGACCAAAACTCCTTATTGAAGGCAACTGTGATTCTTACCTGTGAACGAATGTGTATGTGATTCTCAGCTGGTTTTGGCATTTCCAGGTGCAGCTTTACTATACTTGGTGCAGTTGAAAGGGTTCCTAAGAAATCATCTTTCTATAAGAACCCTCACTTCAGTTGCCACCTGGATAACTTCCTGTGTGACCTACATTAGGTGGCCTACTCTGGCAAGGGGATTGGAGTAGATGATCTTTCATGGTCCCTTCCAACCCTTAAGATTCTGTGATTCTGTGATTCACTTCCAGATCTTCAGTTATTGTTGCCACAAAAGCTAGAAAAGCACAGAAGCTTCAACCGCCTGTTAAAACTTTCAGGAAGCACATCTGGCAGAGAAGCAGTAACAGCTGACCCCAGGCAGAGCTGTTGTGGTCACTTACAGAGCATCCTCTGGAGAAAAACAAAAACCAAGAACTAAGCAAAATATAAAAAGGAACCTGAAAACAAACACAAACCTAAACAATAATAGACAGCCTTGAATACTCTAGTGAATTGCTGAAGGCTTCTCTCAGCCAGTCAGACAGAAGGGCTGATCTGAACTGCTTCCAGATGCTGGTCTAGATTTTCAGTGGCACCATGGTCCTTCACTCTGTGGAAAAGTCTTTAAAATTCTGACCTGGATCTGCTTTTTACAAATCAACCCAGTTGTACTAGAAGTCTAAACTCAGTATTTCTTGGTGGAAAACATGAAAGTGACAACATAGATTAGATGCACAGAATCATGTTGTAAAGTATCTCTGGAGATCATTTAGTCTGATCCCCACTGCTCAAAGCAGAATCAGCTAGAGTAGTCTGCCTAGGACCATGTCCAGTCAAGTTTTAACTGTCAACAAGGACAGAGACTCTGCAATTTTATCTTGACAGCCAGTTCCCACATTCAAGCATTCTCACTGCCAAAGGCTCAATAAACACTGCTGGGGATAGTCAAAAGAATCAAGGAGTCTTCAGATTAACAGTGAACTGATTCACTCTCCAGGCTGCAATAGAACTTAATACATACATGGTCTTGAACTTTCTCTACACAAAAAAAAAATGAACAAAACTATTCAGCTGCCTGATACATAGGAACACTTAGAGACCTCTATGAGTTCTGTTTTCATTGTGATTCCAGAAGTATACGGTACAGAAGACATTATCAAGAAACAGAAGTTCATTACAACATAAGTTACAGCTTTCCCAGGTTATTGCTTAATACTCAGTAAGATATAGAGCTGCAAGAACCTCAAGCAATCATATACATTTTTCTGTTTTGATACCAAATCACTTATGCTCAATTTATTTTAGTAAGTTGTATAAAATAACAGATAGAAAAAGCACAGAACTACATGAAGGAAATCTGCACACACATACTCCTTTTTTATGTCTGCTAACCTAGAACAAATATTTCCAAATATGTTTCATTGGACAAATACACTGGAAACTTTTATCTCTCTGGAACAACGGTTACGTGGCTTTCAATACTTGTTGATAGGACATAAAGCAATTTCTCAGGTACAAACCATTAAGTTGACAAATTGTTGACGAAAAAGACTGTGGGATGTAGGGTGGCAGACTGAAGAGGGCACAACAGAAAGAGAAACAGACAGGCAGTATAACCTGCCAACTGGCAAGTTTCTGAAGTGAGAAAGTTGGTCTGACACTCATTCTAACATTCAGTGATGCAAATTCAGATGTCTAGTCCTGAGGTCAACATTTGCCAGGAGTAGGAGTTAGCCTTCCAATTCAGATTCACGGTAGTACAAGTATAAAGAGGCAGAATAGCCAAAAGAGAAGAATGCATCAAGCACTGTTAAGAGGTAGAGATATAATGAGGAAGATTCAGAAAAACATAAATATTAAAGAAAAAAAAAAAAAGGTGGGAGACATTTACACCAACCTTGACTCCCAAAAAACAGTAAGGGAAAGAGAAAAACACTGAAAAGAATGCATTTTTTTTCTAATAGAATCATAATGTGCTGCAGAATCATAATAACCTAATGTATCTGATACAAAATTACATGAGATAAAGGTAGAGTGAGTAAAAAGTAACGGTAATGTAAAATGTAAAATTTAAGAAATGAGCTATTGGCTTTTGTGGGCCTCTTTCCAAGTTCGTTAGAGCTAGTGGGAGTTCACTCATCAGTCTAGCAAGCACTGTTACATCTGGGCCTGGATTGGGTTAGATTGGTTATTGCATTAGATATAGATGTTCAGGTGAAATGTAAAACAAATTATGAGAAAATTTATTCCCTTAGTCATATCTAGAAATAGCCATGTGTATTTAAAAAAAACAAAACAAAACAAAACAAAACAAAACAAAACAAAAGACAATCAATAAGTACTGGTCAAATTTTTTTTTCCTACCATGACATTACGGCAATTCATAGCACATTAGGAGCTAGCTCACAACATTTTTCATGGAATCTGTGAAGCCATGAGGAAATTAAACACTTGTCTGTAAAGTCTAAGAAGAAGAGAAATAGCAAATGGATATTTCTTAGTCCAGGTAAAATTCTATCCTGGATATATACCAACATCAATTCTGATCTCTAAAGGAAGAGTTTTCTACGTCACCAAACTCAGTCTCTCAAAAGCTAAAAAAATTTTATAAATGTGATTTTCTTTCCCACATAAATGTGGTCTAAACACATGTGTCTCAGTTAATAGGATCAAAAATAATATGTCTTTTATTCCACTCCCCCCACCCCCGCCTTGTTTGGAGAGTGCCTACCAGATTAAAAAAGCCAAGGCATTTACTGTAATTTGAAACTCCAACTTTTTCCTGCTTAGGGCACTAAGACACCCTTGTCAGGCTGATTTTAATCCTGCTTGGAAGAACAAAAGTTAAAGCCCACTAACTCTACCCAAAGTGGCTGCAATTCTGATAGCTAAACCAAAAGTGAAAGCAAACTCTTTTGAGAATAGCAGATGGGAGGGAAGCTGAAACAAGGATGAATGCTCCAATGACACTTGGTTGAGTGAAGAGGAGATAAATAGAAGGTACCAGTCACAAGGCTTGAAGCAAACTTGTTTTAGATATACTGGGCTATTGTGTGAAAGGTATTGCTGCTAAGAGGGAGTCATATTGTAAAGTTTGTAGTCACAATGTCAACCAGCTGCCCAAATGTGACTGAAGTAAATGATAAGCATAATTGAAGATTAACAGTAAGGGACAAGCTAGCACCTAGAAGATGGGGGGGTGGCAGGGGAGTGTGAGGGGGAAGGGTCAGGGTTTTGTACAAACATCCCTAAAAATATGAGACAGAAAAATATATTTTTGGTATTCTGTAATTGGAGAGGCAGGAGAAGAAACTACTTATGAACATCATTTGAGATGGAAAAATGCTTACTTTCAGTGCTGTCTGTACTTTTCTAAGGGCTGAGAGAGCAAAACCAGAGCTGCAGAGATTTGCTATTGTGGCTAACAGGTTAAGAAACAGCAGGAGGCACAATGACTTGATGTGGTCAGCACAGGAGATAATGCACTATGTTCCTAGTGGGAAATAGCTCAGAATGAATCAGACTTTGCCACTCAGGAAATTATTGCAATAAACTCAAGCAGTGGATGAAGGAAGAGGAAAGTAATTTTCCCAGCCTTGTGGTTGCCTTTCCAAGAAACAGACTGATGTAGCAGTCAACAAGGCAAAAAAAAAAAAAAACTTCCTAAACTGAATGTATGGAGTTTCTATTACTTTTAGTAAAGCCATCATCTGTTAAGCCATAAAATTTATATTTGTTAGTAAGAAAAATTTAACTCATTGAGTAGCAGGTTTATCAGTACAGACTTGAACTGCTGTTTTGTTGCATCTCTATCAAACCAATGCATGCATACCACAACCCATGTATTGCTCCTCATCAACTTCAGGGAGATAAGTGACTGCTAAGCTTCAGTTTCCAAAGTGTTTTTCTACTTTTAACATGCACAACTAACAGCAAATAGAGACTTTTTCTCATTTTTAAATTTCTTTTGGCATGCTTCTTGATGACTGATCCTACAGCTCAAAAAGATAGGCTGAGCCAATTTATCAACTAAAAAGTGTAGCATTCTCTCTTCTGTTCTTCTCCCTGATTGAATGTGCCTTCTCTTTTCCCCATCTGCACTAGCTGTACTTCTACTCATCATATTATTTGCTCATTCATTTTTGTTCATTAAGCCAATAGAAAAATATTCCATTCTTTCTACTTTGTTTATTTTCTGACAGCCTGGTGATCTGAATTGGCTTGTCAAAGAGTCAGGCAGTGCTAGAGCAGAGTGAAGTGGTAAGAGTACATTTCTGGGAACAGGAAGAACAACCCTTTCACCAGAAGGAAGCTCTTAGCTGAGCTCAAGCATCTCCTCATACATCACCCACACAGACACTTAGCTCCAGACTGTAAGGAGGAACAACTTGAAGTAAAATTCTTTCTTAAAACATGTCAGGTCACAAACTGCAGTGTATCTGAAGCCAATCAGCTGCATCTAAACTGTCAGCACAATTGTGGAAGGTAAACTTTTGAATCACCTCAGTTTCACTTTCCTTTGTGGATGAGGCAAAACCCTAGTAAGTAAATGGAGAGGAAAAAAATCCTGTAGCTCAGCCAATCTTTGCTGATCTTGCACGTGTACAATCTCAAGTTTCATTGTAATTCAAGTTTGTTTAATTTCCTTTACTGAAATAGTATTTGCATTTAATAGAGTTTAGATCACATGCATGGATAGTTATAAGACATGGTCATACATTTATTTGTGTGTCCAAATCCTCAGATTTCATGAGTTTTTAAATTTTTTTTCTATGGGTTTTTCTTAATTTTTATTTATTTGCTCACCTCCTTTCTCTGCTCTAGTTTTCATTTTTTTTTTCTTCTATGGATGTTTCTCTGCTACCCATTAGCTACACTCTTGATCTATTATATGCAGAATGATAACATTGTACCTGTATACTTAACATTGTACATATAACATTTAACATATAAAATTGTACCATGTATACTTAGAAGTAGTATAACATTAAATATTCTGAGTAAAGCTAGACAAATAGTTTTCTTTGGAATTTTTTCGAAAGCAAGTCCAACTCAACGTTAGGCAATCCATATATACTCATCATTCAAATGACTGAAGCAACCATTTAAGTCTTGAAGACCTCCAAGGAAGGAGATTCCACAACCCCTCTGGGCAGCCTGTGCCAGGGCTCCATCACCTGAACAGTAAAATATTTTTTTCTTATATTTAAGTGGAATTTTTTGTGTTCCAGCTTCATCACATTACCCCTTATCCTGTTGCTAGCTACAACAAAAAAAGAGATGCCCCAATCTCTTGATATCCAAAATGTAAATATTTTTAAATATTAATGAAATCCCCCCTCAGTCTCCTGTAGACTAAACAGCCCCAGTTCCTATAGACTTTCCTCGTAAGAAAGATGTTCCAGCCCCCTGATCATCTTGGTGGCCCTGCACTGAACTGTCTCCAGAAGTTCTCTGTCCCTCTTGAGCTGAGGAGCCCAGAACTGGACACAGGACTCCAGATGAGGCCTCACCAGATATGGCAGAGTAGAGGGGGAGCAGAACCTCCCTTGACCTGCTGGCCACTCTCTTCTAGATGCATCCCAGGATGCCTTTGGCCTTCTTGGCCACAAGTGCATATTGCTGTCTCATTGTTAGTTTGTTATCAACTGGGACTCCCAGGTCTCTCTCTGCAGAGCTGCTCCCCAGCAGTTCAACCCCCAGCCTGCACTAGTGCATGGGGTTGTTCCTTCCCAGGTGCATGACTCTGCACTTGTCCTTGTTGAACCTCATGAGGTGCCTCTCTGCCCAATTCTGTTGGCTCTGAGCTGGGCTCTCTCCTCTCTGTCCATCTCTCAAGCTGGTCAATATCCCGCTGAATGGCAGTACAGCCTTCTGAGGAATCAGCCATTCCTCTCAGTTTTGTGTCATCAGCGATCTTGCAGCGATCAGTCCCCTCAACCAGGTCGTTGATGAAGGTGTTGAACAAGATTGACCCCAGAACTGATCCCTGTGGAATTCCACTAGCCACAGGCCTCCAACTCGATTCTGTGCCACTGATAATAATAATAATAAAAAAAATTCACTGTTGCTCCAGTTATAAAACTGCAAAGAAATGTACAGTGCAATGAAATACAGATTTCAAAACAGTAGTAGAAAAGTGACATTACTTTCTCTGCTCAATTGAAACTGAAGTCCAGATGTGGGAATCAGTTATCTGTGGACAGTGATCAAGCCATAGAGAACACATAAATAAAAATTTTGTCTGGGTCAGACATCTATTATAAACAGGTTATAAGAAGATACTTCTGATTTCTATCAGAGGTACATCTTGTGGCTCCCTAGGCTTTATTGAGCTGTAGCATACCATGAAACAGCCTGTAACAGGTGCCACAGGTAAGGAATGGGAATATTATATGTCACAGTGAAATTGTTCAAAAGTGAGACTCTCTTTCCTTAGTTTAACCCTTCCTTACAAATGAGTTTGCTATTGTCTCTAGTTTAATCATTTTGCCTAGATTTGCAGCATTTGAAAAACTGGCACATGCTATGCAGAAAATAAACAGGAACAAGGTGATGACCCCAGAGCTTGTTACCAGACTACAAAACAGAACCATGCAAGAGCTACAAATAACAGCACGGGGAATTACAAACCGATAACAGCATGCTTGCTCACAACTGACATGGAAGCTGATCAAAACCAGAGCTCCAGACATCATCTGATGGTGCTTGCTACATTTCCTCAAGCTGTAAATTAGTGATAGGTTTTCTTTTCCACTAGTTGAACTGCAGCAGGTGCCAACTTGCCTAACCTTTGAATAACAGCTAGAGGCTCAGGCTTTTACCTGTGTCATTCAGCTCCTTCACCTCTCAGTAATATCTCCTCCTCTTTGTTTGCTTTTCTTCTCTTTAGGCCTTCTGCCTGCTGTAATAGCCAGGTGGCTAGAGACAGGCAGCTGAGATGCTTTAGTTTTCCCAAGCCAGTCATTGATTCCATTTCTCTCTCTCTATTTTTTTTTTGGCAGGAGCTGGAGATTGTGAGTGCAATCTGTAGGAAAATTGTTCTTGCATGGTACCACCTCACAAGATTCATCTCCTCATCTGTGAGAGAATAGGAGACAATACACAAAATAACCTGAGTAAAATTGGTGATCTTGGCTGGAAGTATTTATCAAACACAAACAAAATCCAGCTCAAAATACCAAGAAATATAATTTATTTGCTTTTAATAATAGAGCCATATAGAGCTGAAGACAGGGTGGAGAAGAGGGGAAAAATCACAAGCATTTCAGTTTCAGATGATAAGCAGAAATGTGCAGGTGTTGTGCATTAGATGACCTTCCCTGTGTGGGTCACCATACATCAGTACTCTGTTAGAGCCTTACCTAGGGCAGCTTGATGCCTCTCATTTCTCATGTCTTCATACAGGAATGATTACAATGCCTAAGTATATATAGGTTAGCTTACAGACTACTGAGCAGGGAAATAAATCTACACGTATTTGAAGGGTGTAAGAGCCATCAGGAGAGAAGAATTATTTATCATAGTGATAGGACTAATTTAATATTAAAGAAATACAGAATGTAATGGCAAAACTATCTAGCAGTGGTAATAGTTTCTTGCATAACAATATCCCTGGTGCCTTTGTGATTTTCTCAAGGAAAAAAGGATGCAATATGGTTACGTTTGTTCTTCATTCCAGGCATAGCATACAAAGAGGTTGTGGTGACCTGACACTTGTGCTTGTGTATGCATGCCTATGTGACACAGGCCTCTTTCATCTTGACAACAGAAGCTGTTAAGTGACCTATAACTGATATTGCTGATTTAGAACATCCTTTAGCTCTGGCTTGCTTTTGTAGCTTTTGTACAGCTGAGCAACCAGGGTTCTGTTATTGCCTGGAATTGTTTGGCTAGACAGCAAGTATCATTGTGATATATGGCTTTGTACAATATCAAAGAAATATTTAACAACCTGAAAAATATTATTCCCACTTCAAAACTCTGTTATAAGTATAGTTAACATTCTAAATATGAACTGGAATTCTTACTTATGTTATATAACCCATAATTTAGTATTTTTAGGTGAATGAAGCTTGAATTCATTTGGACTTCTGTTTTGATTTCAGACTTAGCTCTCCAATATGAAAAGAATAAAAGCGGCTGCACTTTATGTGTTCATATGTGCTGGAGGAGAAAAATAATTAAATAAATAGATGCTAATAAATTTAACCACAGCTAAAGTTTGTCACAGAATTTTAATTCATGCAGGTATAGTAAAAGTTGAACTTCTAGGTCTCATCTGGCAACAAATGTAACAGAATCAGGACCTGAAGGTGCCCTTGTCTCTCGAAAAAATGGCTGTTGGCTTTTACACTGTGCATGTTATGCACAAGGCTGTGCAGGACAGAACCATTGCATTGCAGTAACTCTCAGAAAGAATAACATCAATAGAAACATATGTAGTCCTGTTTTTTTTTTCTCTTTTACCTTTTCAAGCTATGACAATAACTGAAAGAAGAATTCCAAAATGCAGCTGAGTTTTGAACACCTCAGGAACATTAAATTTTACTATGTAGTAGGACACCACTTTTATACAAAACAATTCAACGTGAATTTTTGTTGTTGTTGTTTTTTACTGCCCGCTCTTCGTTCATTTTCTATGACTACCTCTCTGGTATTTTGTATTCAGTCTCAGAGCACAATTCTTCAGCAGTATGTCTGCCCCACCCTGAGGGACTTATGAGGCATGACACTGGACTCCAAACACTGAAAAGTGCCTTTGTTTGCCTTTAAGTACCCTGCCTGGAAGCATTAATGTTTTACCACTGATCTCTGTCCTATCCCAGCTAGTGCAGCTATAATGCTTCCTTCTCATTCCCTGGGAAAAAGAAAAAAAAACAGAAAGCAAATAAAGCAATACTAATTTTATCTGAAAGGTAAATGACTGGAAACTGCTGGCTTGTACTATCTACTCTAGCATATGCCTTACAAATTCAGCTGGCAATCCATAGGAAATCTGTTGATCATGTTTCTTTTTATACACAGATCTTTTATGCTCTTATGGAGAAAGCTAGGAAAAATTGGAAATGTTGTGGACTGGGATTAGTAGAATTAAGTTTCCAGATCTGGTGGAAGCTTCCTGGACATTTTTAAACAAGTTATTTACCAGTATTAGTCTCATCTTTATGGAGAAAGATTCAAGCCCTGTTCTCATCCTAGTTGGAACTTAGCCTCAGCTGCATCAGGAGGAAGTCTGGGATCATCCCACACCTCGAGTGAGTAGGCTGCTTGTGAGTGTACCGACTGACCATGAAAACCAGACTAATTTCTGTTTAGTGCATTTATGGAATAATTCTATATACGGTTAGTAGGTGTTCAGATAACAGCTGAATGTTCATGAATTTGTCCATGAATCCTGTCACTTTCTGGAGTTTGCAATGGATGTAACTGCCTTTTTATTCACTACAGTCTGTTTGCCAGTCTTATCTTACTGTCTGCAAAGTTTTACAGCCATCAGACAGAAATAAACAATCAGACGTTGCCAGAAGTAAAAAGGTGAGGTGAACAGTTCAGTAACTAATTGCAGTCTGGCCAGCTTACTAAGTTTGAAAGATTCTGAAAAACACATCTGAAAGACATAGAAAATACTTACAAATACTAAATACATTCTCAGCTTATGGAAATGGTTTGGAAATTATTCCAGAGTAAACAAAAGACAAGCTGAAATTTCAAACTTGTTTTTGGTTTGACAACTATACTCTGAGCAACTTCTAACATAAGTAACCACAGATGTCTCGAGAAAAACAAAAGTCTCTCTCGTGTTGCGGTTTCTTTATTGGTTTTATACCTTTATTTTATAACAGTATGAGAAATGTCAATTTGTCTACTGGATAGTTATTTAACTTGACCTTGAATTCTGACTTTTAGTTGATGACTAGTCTTCAATAAGTCATTACACTCCTTGCACCTCACTTTAGCCAAATAGCACAGCCTGTTCCATCAAAAGGTGCTCAAGGAACACCTATAGAGGACTTTAAAGTCCTCTCAAGTATAAACAAGGGATAAGAATTGAAAGTTGCAACAACAGACATTCCAATTAGATGTGAAGAAAAAAATATTTACATGAGAGTGGCTAAGCACTGCATGTCAAGAGAAGGTTTGGAATCTCCACTCTTCAATATTTTCAATACTTAGACAATGACTTGAGCAACCCTACAGTGAAGGTAGCCCCACTTTGAGAAGGAAGCTGAATTCAATGGCCTCCAAAGGGTCCCCTCCCACTTAAATTAGAAGTCTGACATTGTATTGAGGTTTCTCGTGCTATGGATTCTCCAGCATCATGAAAGCAAACTAGATTAATTGATTTGCAAGGGCTCAGAAGTGCCATAGCATGCGTACAGGATAACAGTAAAGGAAATATGAACCTGAATGCATCCTAGATATTTCCTGGATGCCAAAAATGCAGTAGGCTCCAACGCATATCCAGTTTTCCACATCTTTAGCTAGAGCTGTGACTTCTCTTTAGGAATACAGAGAAAAGCATGCCTTCTCCAGCCACCATCATGTAATGTCTGTTGGCTTCAGTCAGAAACAGCAAATAAAGAGACAAAGAGCTTATGGAGCATTACGTTACATGTCAAGGCTGGATAAAAAGGTCAGGAAGGTATTTGTGTCCAAAGTAAGTAGGTATGGCCCAAAAGAAAGATAGGTTGTAGAATCAGACTCCTATTTCTCACTCCTGTGCTTCACAATAGGTCTTTCTTTCCTTCAGTTTTGTTGGCTGATAAAAGTCTCCCATAAAACAGGACAGAGATTAAAATGTGTATCTAATTGGCCCTGTAGAATTGACATTGGTAACCTTACAATTGAGGTACAATGTTGCTGGTTTTTCAGAAGTCCTTAATCAAGGCTTTCCTCTTTAGCAGCCTACATGTGGCTTCGCCTGGGATTTAGCTGCTCCCCATGGAAAGAAATGAAACAGAAATGAAATAAAATTAAATGAAACAAAAAGGGAAGATAATCATCTCAACCAACTGCCTCACCAGTTCAGGGCTGACCAAAAGTGAATACATGTTACTAAGGGCATTATTCCAATGCCTCTTAATCACTGACATCCTATTCCAGTGTTTGACCACCTTACCAGTAAATAAATATTTCCAAATGTCAAGTCTGAACTTCCCCTGTTACAGCTTTGAAACATTCCTACATATTCTCTCACCAGGTACTGGGGAGAAGGGATTGGGACCTCCCTCTCAACTATACTCATCACAGGATATGACTTCTAGCTCTTTAAACAGCTTTATTGCCCTCCTTTGGACACACTCAGGTACTTTAACATCCTTAAATGGTGGACCCCAGAACTGCACACAACACTCAAATTGAGGCTGCACCAATGTAAAATCCAGTGTGATAATCACCTCTTTTTCCATCTGGTTATGCTGTGTTTGATGCACCTTGGGATGGGATTTGTCTTCTGCTGACTCAACTCTGAATCAGGCTTCTTAGTCATGAAGACAGCTGTGCCAACAGAAAAGTCAGCTTTTCTACAGGGCCCTGCAAGGCCCACTGCCTCATACTTCCTCTGGGAAGGCTGGGAGCTGGAAGCCATCACTACTCCTTTCCTTGGTCAGCCTTTCCAGCTAACAGGAATTACCTCATTGCACAAGTTGCATTCCACTATACCCTGGCAAGATACCATCTGATTTACAGTCATTGCAGATGGACAGAAAAGAGGCTTAAGGAGGCAGGCAGGCATAAGAACAGTTAAATGGAAATAGAATCCTGGAGGAAAATAACAAAAAAAAGACATCAATCTACAATTCCTACAATTTGACTCTGTTTCACTTCTCTCCCACAGAATGTTATTTACACAAAGGTGGCTTTCTCTTCTGTGAAGGAGAAGAGAAACCATTAGGAAATACAGCAGGAGGGACTCCTAAGTCATCCATCATATAAGTGCTGAATAAGGGCTTTGATATATTGACTGTAAAGGAACTGTGTTCTTTAACATCTCATATAAATGTCTGGTATCAGGCAGAATTAATCTGACAGACATCACCCAATCTTCAACATACTCCCATTATTCTCTCTCCCTCATCCTTGGTACACTCTTTCTTTTTGAGGTCAGCCTTCTTGGGACTGCATTTTCAGTTCTCCCAGTGCTGTAGTCCTTCCTAAATATTAAGAATGCTACTGAAGATTCTTCCCATATACTTCCCATATCTTAGACAGGTGACCTTCTTTTTCTAGGAAATACAATTAATGAAAACAGAACTTGTTTCTGCCTCTCAGCTGGTCAGCTCACTGGCAGCCTTGAAGCCGAGAATATTTCTACTAAATGCAGCAGAGCTAGAACTTATTAGCACCCAAGTGAAGGATTTTAAAATCAACAACTTTGCAATAAAGCAAGGTGGGCAGCTGACCTCGAGCATGGCCTGAAATTATGACCTTCTGAGCCTTAGAAGTTCCAGAAGGTTTATATATCTTTTTCTTAGGTACATCCTATCTGCATCCATGGGAATAGCAGGAAAATCCAGTCTCTTTCTTTGTTGGTATCTATCACACATGATGCCTAGGATGAACAACAAGTGGTTGTTCTCCTTTACCTCTCATATTTCTTAAAACGACACTTACAGTTGCTAAAGCATACTGTAAAATATTTCAGATAGTGACTTCAAACTGATCATTATTCTTAATGTTAAAATTAGAAGGTTTGAATATGACTTTGCAATTTGGAAAACTGAGCATTCCGGAAAAAATGAGCATAATAACTTAGCCTTTTACATCAATAACATTTGCCAGGAGGCTGATGAGAAAAGGACAAGAGCGTCACTGCTTCAAAGAGCTTTCATCATTAATATTCTCAGATGACTTTAAAGACATAATTTACCAGAAATATTCAAGAGGCACTAAAAACAGAAGGAATGACTGTAGTAGTGTATGGTACATATTTATTTTTAAAGCAGAAAATATTAATTTTATTAGTGGGTTTCTCTGCATTTGTGAGGTTTCAAGTTCAACTAATAGGTGTGACAAAATTCCAGTGAGGTCTACAGCAAACACAAAATCTTTAAGGCATTTCTCTTTTCTAAAAATAATTCTCATGAAAAAAAAACTATGATTACAGAAAAAAAAAATGTTTTAGAAGCAGAAAAAGAGCAACAGTGCATGGATAGGTCATATTTTCATTGAAAACAAAAAGGAACATAAGACACTATTGCTACAAAAACATTAGTAGCCGTCCTCACAGGGCTTTTAAAACCTAATGATTGAAATTAGCACTTGAAAAATTACAGTCACGTATATATTTAAAAAGACACAAAAATGAGATTTACTGGATAGCATGAAAAATCAGAAGTACTATTTATTTATTAGCACTGACACTTGGCTCCCAAGTGAAATGGTTGTTCATAATTAATTACATGGAGAAAAAGACACACAAATTTGCACTCATCAGTTGTTTTCAAATGGGCTTTTTTAGCATTATCAAAGCAAAACTTAGAAAGGAATAAAAATAGTCTGAGGCTGCTTGATATTATATTTGTGACTAGTTGTGCACAAGTCCATGATATTACTTGCATGTTTAAACATCAGATTTTAATTGATATGCAGGAATTGGTCTATTGACCTACTCTCAGCTTGCTCAACTATGTCATTTGATGAAAACCTAAGGTAATCTAATCTGACACCAAGACACAGGGTAAAGCATATGCAATGCGAGTCTTAAAGACTCCAGTGTCACTCTAGAGTGACACCTTCAAAACTGGCAACTGTGAAAGTCAATCAGTTTTGCCTTCTTGCTCCAAACTAAGAGGGGATTAATGCTACACAGGTGTATGCATCTGTTAATGAGGAAATTCTTTGACATACACTGCATGATAAGAAATAAGCTATGGTCTTGAATAATTTGTTTAAAACATTGAAGATTCATTAAAATCAACAACAACAAAAGATTTTTCAGGGCAGCGAGTAGGATCTTTACATAAATTAATGAAGATAAGAATAGCAAATAAAACTCCACACAACAGAAAGCAACAAAAAGACAGTAACAACTAACAGGTGTTTCGAATTGTCTATATTTGTCTTCTAATAATCAGTTAAAAGTTGTCACAATGTCTTTAGTAGTCATTCCCTCCCTGTGTCTGAGCTTAGGAATAGAAAACACAATTCAAAAAAGTGAAGAAATAAAGTGAAATGGAAAAAGACAAGATGCTGCAAAGGATCTATGTTTTGTCTGTACATCTGGAAAAACATTCATTGAAGCCAGAAAGATATTTTTTCTTTTTTTTCCTGGCACTCCTGTGATGTGTAGAGCATTGAAGCTTTGTTCAGAAACCATCTGTAGACACCAGCTACCTCTGCCACTATTCACACAGTTCAAATTTCCTGTTATTCATTATCTGATGCCTTTCTCTGATCTCATTCAGTCTTCCACACACACATCCCCCTCCATATTTTTCTTAAAAAAAACCCCAGCAAGCCAACCGATTGTCCTTTTCAATTTTCTTCTCTACCAAGAGCAAATCTGCAGGATTATAGGAGAGAACAGACAAGAAATCAGAGTAAACAAAAAATTTGGGCCTATTTATAGAAAGGGAATAATAAGGAGAGGAAGAATCAGGCCCAGTTACTGAGTTAGTCCCTATTGTCCTTCTCAGAAGGCAGGTGGCATAATGATTAATGAGCTTTTGACCTAAGGGAGTAAGAGTAAATCTCAAATGCAGACACCAGAGCCTGAAAAACCTACAGATCTGTAAAACACTGGATGGAAATATTTTGATAAGAGATGTGTCAAAAGTCAGTGTAATTGCTTGAAGTCTTTAAAGAGGAAATTGACATGCTTTAAAAACAATCTTGAAAGGCTTGAATAATTTTAAAAACTAGAATTCATACGTAAGCTAGATTTGTTGGTACTTATTTTCCTTAAAAAATATGTTCTGGACTTCTCATTCCAGGTTTTAAGTTTGAAGGAAACTTCCAGTAATAACTTTTTACCAGTAGCACAAAATGTTTCAATATATCTAGGCAATACATCTCATCTATTGAAGCTTCAGTTTAACAAATAAGTGATCTGTAATCTGTACATCATGTACATCTGTACGTGTAATTGGAATATGTTGCACACTGACCTACATGATAAACTGAAATAAAATTAAAACATAGGTTCATCCAAGAAAGTAAAAATTAATACCTTGGTGTAGGGAAGTTTAGGAAGATTTCCAAATTACAGACATTCTCTAGAGATTAGCAAGAAGAACTGCAAAAGAAACAATGGAATTATATTTAAAAAAATAATAAAATGAAGAATAGAAGCAATAAGGAGTCACACAAAATTCTGAAGATGAAACCATCAAACTATTTAATTTTTCTGAGCACATTAACATGTAAAAATGCTTTAGTACTTGAGGACTGGAAGGTAATACATGTAACATCAAATTGAAAAGTAATGTCTTAGGGAAAAAGAAACCAGTGAAATACAGCTTCCATATCAAGATAAGTTGCTTGAGATTATAATTAAAATAGAACAAGTAGACCTTAAGACAAGTATTATATGATGGGAGATACAGTAACTAATCCAAATAACTTGGATTAACGTGGATTCTGTAGTGCAGGTGTGTTAGAGTTCTTGGAAGAAATAGAAAAGACAATGAGAAATATTTTGTATTCCAGTGCAGATCCAATTAAATTTTCAAAAGGGTTCTTTTACATCTTCAAAGATTAATTTTTTTAGGAGTCTTTTTGAAAATCTAATTTAATTAATTCCTGGCTGAAGGATAAAACTAAAGATAGGAATCAAACACTGTTTTCTGTAATAGAAGTTCCAGTGAGGTCTCAGCAGGATCTATTCTTGTATCTGTTTTTTATCGCATTGCTCTAGAAAAGGGACATATAGTGAGAAGATAAAAATTGTTGCTGTATTAAATTATTCGGTGATAAAAACAAAAGTAATTTGTGGAGATTCACTGGAAGTTTTCATACCATTGGGTGACTAGGTAATAATTTGACAGCCAGGATTGAATGGTGGTAAATGCATAGTAATGCAGGAGGAATAAAACAAGCTTTGGCATACATACAGAGTGATGAGCTCTACAATTCATATTCCCATTCAAAGAAAATATTATAATTACATTAAAATCAGTTTTTTGAAACCATCTCTTTAATAAAAATTAGGCCTTAAAAAATTAGGAATTTTCAAACAACATCTAGAGAAGAAAACAGAAAACATCATTATTAACATTGCTTAAATATATGGCACAATTATATCTTACATATTATGTGTTATTCTTTTAGACTTGTCTCACTAAGAAGGTACAGGAAACATTAAAAAGATACAGAAAAATATTAAAATGTTTGTCAAAGCCAACAGGGCTTTATGAAGCCCTAGGTAAAGCAAGGCCTGATCCCAAGGTGAGCAGTAGTTTTATGACCATTTATCCAATAATGCCTCTTACTGTCAAAATGTTTAGCCTCACATAAATTATATCAGAACTATTTAATTCTATGGAAAATTATTGCACCAGTGTAAAGGACTTCTCATTGCTGATGTCGTGTGTTACTAAGGAAGAACGTTTATAGGAAAGCGTATTTGGTTTGCATAGCAAGGTTTTGGTAGTGAGTAGGCTACAAAGGTAGATTTTGTGTGATGCTGCCAGAAGCCCCTCCTGTATCTGTTAGAACCAACACTAGACAGAAGTAAGACTGATCAGCAGCTGGACAAGGCCAAGCCCATCAATGATGGTGGTAATACCTCTAGTATAACATATTTGAGAAGGAGTAAAAAAAGTTACTGTATAGAAACAATTTGCAGCAGGAGAGAGGAGTGAGAATATGTGAGAGAAGTGAAGAAAGGGGTGAAGGTGCTCCAGGCCCAGGGCAGAGATTATCCTGCAGCCTGTGGTACAGCCCAGGGTGATTCCCTGCCCCTGCAGCCATGAAGGCCTGGGGGGGGGAGCAGAGACCTACCTGGGGAGAATTCCACAGGAGAGTGGGTAGATGCCCAAGGGTGGCTGTGACCCCATGGGAAGCTCACATTGGAGCAGGCTACTGGCAGGACTTGTGAACCCTTAGGGAGAGGAGCTCACACTGGAGCAGCTTTGCTGTGACCCTGTGGAGGACCCACACTGGAGTAGTTCATGAAGAACTGTAGTTCACAGGAATGACCCAGCTTTAGAGTACGGTGAAATGTGAGGAGTCCTCTCCCTGTGCAGGAAGGGGCAGCAGATACAAGCTACGATGACATATCATAATGTCATTCCCTGTTGCCTTACACTGATGCAGGGGATAATGCAGAGAACTAGGAAGAAGGGAGGGGTGGAAAGAAAGTAGTTTCCAATTTAGTTTTTATTTCTCATTACCTTCCTCTGTTCTGATTGTTAATAAATTAAGAAATTAAACTAATTTCATCAAGACAAGTCTGTTTTGCCTGTAACTGCTATGTGATTTGTCTCTATCATTATCTTGACCCGTGAGCCTTTCATGATACATTTTCTCTCCTGTCTAGCTGAGGAGAGGAAGTGATAGAGCAGCTTTGTTGAGTACCTGGTATCCAGCTAGGGTCAACCCATCACAGAAGGGTAGCTGAAATAAGTGCAAAACAAACGTCCTACAACTTGTTACATTTGACAAGAGATTACCAAGGTAGTTTAATAGAGCAGATACAGATGCAAAATTTGAACATTCAAAGCAAATGGTAAAACTAAAGAATGAATTTGCAATTTCTGAATGTCATTGAAGATTTGAAACATTAAATTCTGCCATGGAAAAAGCAAGGAAATAATGATCTTCATAAACAAGATCTTCAGTTAGACTTCAACTGGTAGGATGCCTTATAAATCTATCTTCATAACTATATCCTTTACAAAAAGTTTTTCAGCTATGTTGATATTAACTGTGCTTACAGCTACAAGTTTTCAGTCAAGGTTTCAGAAATATCATGGCTGTTCCTATGTTAGTTATACATTTATTTTGAAATGTCATATCTTCATAGAACGCACCAAAATTCTAGTTTTAAGACATTGCATGATTTTGTGGTATAAACAATTAATACCCACATACTTTGATCGTTCAGAACTTACTATCTGAATTAGGAAAATAAAAATCTCTTCTTTTCTGAGTCAGTTTCTGAAAATCGAAGAAGGAAGTAGACAGAAGGAGCAAGTTAACAAATGAAAACATCTGAATACTTCATTATTACTTTCAGAACAATACAAAATAACTTTCAAGTGTACCTGGATGTTTTTAAAAATCAAAACCTCATCAATATTTAAATTCATTATTTAAAAGAAACAGACATTTGTATTTGGTGCAGGTGCCCAGGTGCTGGCAGCTGGGGATGCAGGCCGGCTGCCCTGTGTCCATTCCAGTCAACTCATGGAAAGGCATCTATGGAGAAATGTAGTTAAGAAAAGGCAAAACCACCACAGGGCAGCAAGGAGTAGGGGGAAGATACTCAAGAAACAACTTTGGGAGCACCAAGGTTGGAGAAGAAGAAAAGGGAGTAGATGGTCCAGGTGCTGGAGCAGAGGTTGCCCTGCAGTCTATTGAGAAACCATGCTGGAGGAGGGGGCAAGTGTGAAGACAAGCTGTAGAGCAGGAGGTATGAGAAAGCAGCTGGTGAGGGCCTGCCAGCCATCTAAATTCAACCCACCGTGACAGCATACACATATTAAATCTAGAAGTCTTTAATCCAAGGAGAGAGTTATTACCAAATCTGGTTGTATATGAACACATAACAAGATGATTAATCTTGAGATGCTACATACAAAATTTATATCTAGGTTTGTTCCAAATGACATTACAACTGAAGAATACTGGTTGATCATTTATTTGGTGTATAAAACACAAACTAAAGAGATTGAGAGCAATTTTGGTTTTTTAAATTATGATAATATATTGGAACACTTCATATTTTTATTTCAAACTGCAAAACAAAAAAAATGTGGCTAATATATATCTGTTATATCCAGGTCACTTTCACTTATATTTCCCAAGTGACTTGGGAATCCAATTCAGAAACATTTGAGCTTTAAAAATCCAAAGTATTTCAGTCAGACTATAGCACAGTATTTTAACTTGTTGATTTGAAGTTAAACTTCTTTTCACCCATATGAAGTAATAAAAAAATATCTTGGGATAACATTGTAAAACATTCAATCAGGCAACACTGACAACCATCAGCCATAATCACTCAGCTGAAAAAAGAATTCTGGAATTAAATACCATACATAAAGGCTTTTGATGTCATAAAGTGAGATTCTCCAATATTTTAGTAGTGCAGAATTAACTTTGAAAGCTTCAGACTCTATGGCAGTTACTTTCCATGCAGCTGATAGTTATGCTTTGCTGTTGAATCCTTTGGGGAAGCACATATTAGACTGGAAATTAATTCTGGAGCCTATTTCAAGCCATTACATACCACAAATATTATTAAAATTACATCAAACTTAACGGCTGCAGTTGAGGGACTAAAATATAGAGGATGAAGGATCCCCAATGGTGTAATTATGCTCATATAGGGAGAATGTAAGAAAACTTGAGTGGAAGAAAAGTGATTCCATCTCAACTTAAAATACATATGGTAAGAACCATTTTTTGTCTCACATGGATGATAATAGTTATATTTACATTCATTTCAATCAGAACTCACAGTTTCAGTCTAATTTCTTGTTTAATATATCATGGTACTAACAGGATGAGAGGCTAACATAAATCTGCAAGCCAGTTCATACAATCAGGAAAGCAATCCTAATATTGTTTTTGAAAACAAATTTTTAGCTTTCATTCTTCATTGACTGCAAAAGGCTAGAAATGACAGTTTTAGTTACATCATTACTTTCACTTACTGTGAACTATGCACATAGACATATAAATCTCTCAACAAGTCCTTTTCATTTTTGGTTAATAGTTGAACGCAGTAACATATATTCAAGCAAAATTAAAATATTATGAAATATAGCACTTCAACCATTTTGTGCTGGTAAAGAAAGCAAGCTGTGTAGAAAATACACATTTCCATATGAAAGGTGGAAGAAATGCACTGTTTGTTGTTTTTCCTTCTGATTCACAGAATCACAGAACCTCCAGTGCTAGGCCATTGGCCTAGCATACAACAGACTAGAGAATACACCTCTTTCCATTGGTTGTCTGGAAGAGTGCTAACATCTATTCTTTCTTCCCAAGTTTAAAAGGGACAAAATGCTCTCTGCTTAACTATTAAACTCTTCAGAGCTTCTGGCCTGATTTTTGGGAGTGATTCTGGCCCTATGTAACTCTCAAATTTTGCAAGAAATTTGTGAGGGAGATTCAGTCTGCCTTAATATTTTAGCCTTTGAGTAGAGGAGCACATAGAATCCAAGGACCAAGCAATTTATGATTGTGAATATCTGAAGCAAGGAGTGTTATTGAAAAGAAAATTGATCTTCTAGAAAGGCAGAAGTATTCATGAACAGTCTGTAATCGGGAATGTAGAGTCAGGAGAAATACTCCTAAACATTCACTTTGTAAGAATGGTACATCCAGGAACAGTGGAAGATAATATGAATGACCTTCAAGTGACTAAAATACAATCATTCTGCAGAGTTTACTGGCTAAAATGTAGAAAGTTTTTGCCTTTGCTCCATACTTCCATTCTTGTCACATCTGGCATCTTACATCTTGATACCCTGTCTGTCCCTTGTAAAAAGCACAGAAATAAATAAATTAAAAAGGTAGTCTAACAAAAAGATACTTGGCTGACTTCACATCACTTCCAGATTTTTTTTTCCCAACAATACAGAACCTTCCTTCATTCCTTGATAGTTCTTGTGAAAGTGGTTTGGATGCTAGTCTTGGTTTTTCTTGAGAGAAACTTTAGACACTTGAAATAAAATCTTTTTGCCATACTTGAAAAACTTAGTTCCTTACACTGTAAGCACATTCACACATCTTCCATGCCCCTATAGGTAGATACCTATCTTCTTCAACTTGCAGACAAATTCCCACAACCTGTCACTTTATGAGCATGGTCAATATTCATACTATTTCTTAGATTTTTACTAAATCACCAGTACCTACCAATAACGACTTTTCTAGCAATGACCCTTTGAACATCAAGGAGGAACTTCCAGCTTTCTAGAATAAAATCTCTGCCTGGAAGGAATGCCTTTGAAGTTTTCATCAGGGAGGTCTTGACACAAGTCTGCAATCTCAGCATTTATGTAAAAATAGAATAGCCTTCAGACCCCTTGTTCTTTGGTTTACTCAAATTACAGCTTGGATTCAGCTCTTTAAATGTCAAAATATTTTCTATTTTTATACTTGCAAATCAAAATGAATAACTGAAATAATTTCAGACATAATTGAATGACCTCAAAAGCAAAATAGATTCTGAGAGTCACCAGGGACTTCAGAGCAGCTTTCTGGCATCATTGCAGTTTATTCCCTTGCACATTAGGACTTGCAGACAGCATCTCAGGATAGCTGATTCAAAGAGGCAGGAAGTTTACTGCACACTTGCACATTCCGAGTGTCCACTCCTGCCGAGTGAGGTCACTGAGTCCTGGAAAGACATCTGAGAGAGCTACACTAATCTCATACACTGACATCATCTGAGAGTTAGAATTAGAGAAAGATGTACAGGAAAAATTAAGAGTATTATAGAAAAGCCACACAACACAAATAAAAGCAAGTATCTGAAAATGACTGCAAGCACCTCAAATAATAGGCTGATTGCTATTTTATACTTATGTATGGGATGGTTTTTGTTTAGTTATGACTTCATTTAATCAAGTTGAAAGGCTAGTATCAGTATAAAAAGCAGTAGGAAGCCAGATTTAAATGTTCAACAGGGGATGCTGAGAAATATTTGTTGGACTCGTAAGTTTAAGCCTGACAAAGTCATGCAAACTGAAGGAACTCACAACGTGTCATGCACTGCAGATGACCTTCACTGGACTCTGTGTACTATAAGGCACAATATCAAGTTAGTTTTTTGGTTGGGATTATTTTTCTTTCTTAAACTGTACACTGTATTTATGAATTTAAAAAGGAAGTTGTTGAGGGCAAATAGATTTGTAAAATACCCACGTCATTGGGTTTACCGTAAGAAAAAGAAGAGAATTTTAATCTCAAACCTGAGCAAAGCAGCCATGCTTTCATCTGTGACTTCATAGCCTAATACAATTAAGATCACATAATATTGGTATAGCAAATCCATTTCTTTTATACACAAAACAACTGTCTGGATTATCATTTATAAAGTAAAACTACTAAAGCAAACAAAAAAGATGCTGGGATTATGTCAGTACTGGAAACAAGGGAAAGTAACTGCATAATATTTGGAACAAAGTTCCACTTCTTCTGAAATTTGCATCCTAATTATTACATAGAGAGACATGGATGACATTTTGTAACAGAAGACACTAACTGTGATATATTCCTGGATCAATCACGACCAAATGGTTGATATAGTCAGGACCAAACTACAACAAGATGGACTGTATGGGGTCTATGCAGTGAAACTCAAAAGTTACTTATAAAATGCCTGCTGAAATCATCCTTGAGAAGGATATTCTATAAGTGTGATATGTAAACATTACCAGAGCAATGTAAAGTATACACTGGTTTTAAAAATTAGTACAAAAGGCATTATCTTCCCCTTTCCTGAAAAATCAGGAGTCGGCAAGATGGTACTTAACACTTACGTAGAAAGCCTTTGTGTGTAGAATCAGCTTAAGGTACAAACCATAACCATTGACTCTTGAAATATCTGAAAAGAATTCATCATTCACGAGTGTAGTGTGGTGTCCATCACCACAGTCAGGGAAGAGCAAATCATCAAACAAGTAGATCTCTAAACTCAGAGACAGATTAGGTTTTCTTAAACAACCATGGACAACAAGGCTGTGTTATGCTTGTGGTCTGCATGTTGCTGATAGCTGGATGCGACATGATCAAAGTTCTCTCATCCTTTGAGCTGGTGTTACAGAAAGCAATTTCACTGACTATTGTACCGTTTCCCCTGAGAGCTCAACGGTCTGAACAGAGATCAAAGTATTGTTCTGTTTGTTTAACTTTACCTTGAAGAAAAGAGGATTAATATAATGGACTGAAACAGTTATCAGCCATTTGGACAAGGATAAACATGAACACTTACATTGCAGCCACATCAAGACTTTTATAAACACCAAAAAGGTAAAAATAAAGCTACTCTATTGGTAGTGCAACTTTACCATCACAACCTTGACATACTTTTGTATAAAACAGTAAATAGCAAATAATTTGGACATGAGCATTGAAAACACCATAACATCCACAGAAAATGTTATGGAAAGTGGAATGAACACATAAAGCCTGAAATAATGATGAAAGTATTACATCTGTACATATTGGAAGGAAATAATTCAATAACAGCATATGAAATAACAAATAAGGAAGACAACCAAGAATAGCTAATCATATTTCAATTCATTAAGCTGGTGTGGTAGTTTAGCCCTAACTGAGCAACAACCAAACCACTCAGTTACTCTCTCCTCAACTCAGCAGGATGGGGAAGGACAATCAAGAGAGAGTTCTAGAGCTTTCTGGGTTGAGATAAGGACAGTTTAATAGAACACCACAAAGAGCAGGCAGTTACAATGATGGCCAAAGGAAAATGAGCAATGCCAAGTGCCAGCATCAGCACAACTGCAGTCCCCACACTGGCCACAGCAACACCCTGGCCTGGTTGCTGTCCTTATATCCCGAGCATGATGTCACATGGGATTGAATAGCCTGGTCACGCCCCCTCCCCAGCGGCAGCTGGGGAGAGTTAATTCTATCCTGGCCAAAGCCAGGACAGCTGGTAATTAACAACTTCAATCTGAAGATTTATGGAATAGGCAGTTTGGGCAATCATATTCAGGTTTTTGGAGTCTCATACACATGTGTAAAAATATTGTCATTCTATGTATTGGAATTCTATGCAGGATTTAAAAAAAATATTAATATCACTAGATAGTATTATTTACAAAGTATACCTAACTGTTAAGGCTGTTTTCTCCTAAGTGATTCCTAATGCCATACCCAAGATGCCTTCAGTTCCCCTTCGTTTAGTATCACTTAAAGATAATAATTTGTCAATACTTCTGATATGGGAACAATTTATCTCTTTCATAGGAGAGAGTAAAGAAAGTATGGGTTAATATTAGCTAGACTTGCTTTCTGAGGGGAAGTTTTTGAAAGCATCTTTCTCTGTTCTTGTGCCTTCTCTGGATTCTCTACTTCAGTCCCTTTAAGGCAGCTGGGCTGAAAAATGCTGAATCTTTATTTCCCTTGAACTACTTCAGTAGAAAAAGACAAGGTGGAAGGCAATTAACTTCTACTGGAATTGTAATTGACAATTTATATATGACAATTATGTATGGACAGGAGTTATGGAGAGGATATGTTTTAGAAAGTAAGACATATGGCCTCAGTTATCATGACTATTGAAAACAAAACCAAATTGTGTACTCTTTATTCATATTCATGTAAATTACATAGATTTCCAGTTAAGCCAATAGCTTTGGAATGGTTTTACTCCATTATAAAATGGAAGAGAAAGAGGCTCCACAACTTAATTCTTCTGTCTTCTTTGTTGGCTTTACAGAATCGCAGCTTTATTGATTTCAGTTGTACTACTTCTGGTTTACATCTATGCAACTGATATGGAGATACATTTTTAAATAATATATGAAATGTACTGGGTGTAGAAAGACCCCATATCAATTGAGTGCTCATTTGCAATAGTTGAGAGACATTTTAATAATGCAATAGAATGATTAACTTTATCATTTCAAACTAAAAAAATCCAACACATATCTGAAGAGATATTCTACTTTCCATTGGAAATATTGCTTGGAATGGTTATTGTTCGTTAATTTGAGGCTTTTTTAATTTGAGGTTCCTTATACTGAGGCACAGGGCATACTGTTTTTAGCTTACTCCCCACACAGGAGACTTTCTTGCATCTCTCGCTTTGTGAATGCAGACTCTTCCACAAGCTACAGTCTAGGTGTGTGGTTTTTAACTCATACGGCGTTACAAGTGAGCAACACAAATTTCCACTCCCTAATTGACTTAAAATCATTAACACGTGTTCTAGTTCTGCTTTAGATCAGAATACTGGCATGAACAAACCACTACCTTAGACCCAGGAACCTGACCAATTTGTACAACTTGAGAACTTTCTAATCATGTTATCAGACTAAATAGACACATAACTTCCATCTCAAATTATCTTTTAACATGTAAAATGCATCAAATTATCTAAACTTGATAAAGTATCAAGCAGTCTAAGCCAGAATAATGTAAAAATATACTTGTGGCAGAGGATGGTAGATATTTGTCGATAGCTTTAGTTAGTTAAAAAGGACATCATATCTTTCCTCCTGAGCACTCCTGTGAGCGTCAGAGACACTGTGGAAAATCTATCATTGAATTGTTTGGACTCTTACCTGGAGATCTGAAGACCTCTGTTCTGTCCCCCCCGATGCTTCCTGATCCCAGACTGACTTGTACAAAACATTTCACCTTCCTGGGCAACAGTTTCACTCTTCTGGTGGCCAGACAGAATTATTGCAATTACAGGCCTGAAGAAAAACGTTATGACACATAACAAGGACATAATTTGTGGTCATTTATTTTTAAGGCAATTGTTCTTAACTACATTATATATACTATTTTATTTAGAGATTGATATTCTGTGGTAGTTTAAAAGCTTTTCTAACTTTCTGGCACACTCTCAATAGTTAAATTCTCTGGATCTATCTGTCAGAGATATCTGTCATAGTTTGAAATTACTTAAATACCATTAAAAATTCTGCATTCTTTTAAATACATAATCAAAACAAAAACACCACAAGCACTCATTGTTTAGAAATGTAAAACTAAAAATTGGCATGTGAGTAGTGTGTCTATATGAGAATCACTGAGTGTCCTAAATGTTGACCCTGCAATGGAATCAACAGTTGGAAATGTCTGTCCTGTTTGAGAGTTGTTTGGTTACCTTCAGTGTAATTCTTGTTAGACATGTCATCCTGGCATCTTAGTGGCTCCAGTACTTCTACCCAAGGCCAGGATATGACAAAACAGGCCTGAGAAAACAAAATTTGATCATTAAACAATTTTATAGAGGTTATAATTTCCATTGGGCAAGTCTGCAGACTGTCCTTGGAAAACTCTGGCTTTTGTGCCAGCTGTAACGAAATGCACATGAATTAAGAATGAGCTGCCAGGTGGCTAGGGACTTTTTACAAAAACAGAGCCTGCACTGTGCAGAAAAGCATTTGGCACTAAATGCTGTAGCAAAATGTGATTATTTTGAAATTTATTACACAATATAGGTAACAGTAATTTCAGTCAATTTAGACAAAAAGAAGTGCAACACAATGGAACCGGACACATAACACCAAAAAAAGGACATTTAATCAGTGTAACTTCTAGGCATATAATTTTAGAGAAACATCATTAGTTTTTTATTAAAACTAGGCTGGTTTTCTCCTTATTACAAAATGTTACTGATAAGAAAATATATTCCTACTTGCAACATTCATTTTAGCACCAAGGCAACAACAAGAAAGCAGTAGGTACTCTGCCAAGTCACTGCTTAGTCTTACCCCAGTAAAAGACAGTAAATTGATGCAGTCTTCATTCACTTTAGATGGTAACGCAGGATAAATAGGTAGGCTGTTTACTCCCGTCTACATTCCCCTTCATCGAAATCTGCAAGAATATTATGACAGTTTATTGTTCTTTAGTTTCTAGAAAACTAAGAAAGCGAATTTTCTTCCTGGATTACTCTTTGCTCGGGGCAGTTTGTGTAGCCACAGACAGTATTTTTACAATTTACCTAGTCATAATATTTTCTGGAGAGTTCATTTCATGAATGCAACAGGTAAATATACCTTTAATGAAGACATTTCAAAACCCTACATGCAAAGCGATGTCTGCTTCAAGCACGCAATCTGTCTACAGCTGAGAATCAGAGTAGTGTCCATATTTTTTTTACACAATTTACACAAAATACACTTTGCTATTTCACAAATAGCTAAGACTAACATCAAGACATGTAGAAGCAACTTTCTGCAAGACAGTCTAGTAGCTTTAGCTATAATTTTGGAAAGTTTGCAGTGATTCCTGATAGGGTCTTTATTTATGTGACTGCTACTGTACTATCAAAACAGATTGCATTATCCCTGAGGCAAATGCCTGAAGCTGGAAGACTCAGGGAAAAGATACTCGGATCACTCTCACTGTTACTCCCACTGCACTGTGAAATTGTTATCTCCACGGGTGTCATCCTCCACAAATGCAAGATACACCTGCAGCCACTAATATCTTGGCTCTCTACCATGCTGGGTTTCAAGAATTGCATCTTGAGTTGCATAGTGCTCACTGAAAATCTGGGACACATTACACCCACAGAGTAAAGATTCTGCATTTGGATATTGGAGTCACTATACCCAAGCAGAATGCAGGAGTCCTCTGTCCTCCTTAGCAGTCATTTCCCTTGCAGGCAGTGTATTGTCTTCCCATGCAGCAGGACCCACTATGCGTCATGAGTTCAGCAGTGAGGGGAGGTGCCTGTGAGCTGACATTAATAGTGGACTTGTTTGTTAATTCCAGAGTAGATAACTTACAGCTGCAGGGTACCACTGAGATGGTCCCAGCTCCTGCTGAACAATGCTGAAGCTAAAATCAGACTCCCACTTGGAACACAGTGTCCACCGAAATTCTGCCTGAAAGCCATTAATTTTGCTCTGATTAACCCTGATTGCATTGCTGTTTCAAGATGGCAGATAATTCAAGATTCTTGTAACTGTAATGTGCTCTTTAAAGTTACCAGGAGACATCCAAAGCAATAAAGAGAGGAAAGGTCAAAAGCTGTAAAATGTTGAACTATGCTTCCAGGGACTAGCAAACAAACCGTTAAAGTAGTGCTACCGATGAGAGTCTGCAGTAGGTCCCTGTCATATTGCCTGACCTTTACACTGAGCCTAGAAATATGAGGTTTTTAACTCTGCAAGCTTAAATACAATCCTGAGAAGCAGAGTAAAGGTATATCATCATCACATATTACTGATATATAAAATATGATGTTTAAAATCCTGCATCTCTTTGCTACTCCTTTCATTATATAAAAAAAAAGAAAAAGTAAAAAAAAGACAAAATTCTTCAGTTTCTTTATACATTATTTCTATGCTGATTTATAGGCTATGCCAGAATAACAAAATAACTGCAATATTTAGATAATTCCAACAGCACCTTGTCTTTCTTAAAAGACACAGTCATCAGATACATGTGCTGAAGAAACAAATATCTGTCTTGCAGTATTTTGACAGTCACATCACTTCAATTCAGCCATTAGCTACAATTTTTAAAAGAAATCAGACAATTAACAGTCTTGGCACTGATTCAAGTTGTAGCCATTTTGGGCAAGATCTTTAAAACTCATCATACTGTTACTATAAGAGCTTTAGAGGGAATTTTTGTGGCTAAATATCCACCTCCCTCATACCTCACTTGTCAGCACACAGATAGAAATAGCTATCACACTTAAAAATCACACCTTACCCTAGTCCAAAAATGAATTCAGAGTAACTTTCAAGTGTAGGCAAGCCTCTAGTCTTGCCACATAAATTTTTCACCATACTTATGAATTGTCTTATAGTGATATGTAAAATGACATGAAACAATATTCTCATGCTGGAACAGAGATATAAATATATATATAAAGTAAACTTCATTCTAATTCATATAATTATTCTATGATTTATGATATTTATAATAAGTCTATTCAAATAGAAGACACATTTAAACTTTGGAGATTGCTGAGATGCTAAAAAGGCTGGCAGCTGGAAATAACCAGCTGGGAGTTGTCACCAGTCTAGATGTCTTGGAACAAATAAAACAAAAAATATTAATTTTAGAGTTAATAACTATGTAAATAAGAAATATGCTGGGAAAAAACGATTTATTCATAATTTCCTACATTTCTTTAAAAATTCTGGGGATATTTATCAGCAAACCAAATAGTGGGCATGAGGAAAAAGGAAAGACTGAGAAAAAAAAAACAAAACATTTTTATGTTAGTTTATACAGATGCATTCTGTTTCAACTTAAAAAAAAACCCAAAAACCTCACTTCCTATTTTAATCTAAACTCCTTGTTTATTTTTTGATTATAAAAAAAATACTGTTTTTAGTAATTATTCATGATTTGCAATTCAGTAGAGTTTGAGGGGGAAAAATGGTATACTATAAACATTATGTTGCTCTAAAAAGAAAAACGTAGAGGCTACAGAAATAAAAATTGGAGCTTTCATAAGAAAACTGGAAAGAGTTGTTGTTTTATTGACTTTAGGACCATCAGCTCTAGAAAACCATAAATGTTGCACAACCTTCAGATAATTATACAATTTCACTGTATGCAATACTAAACTGCTACAGATAGTTATGCATTGCTGTTCTTTGAATCTGTTATCATCTTATACTAGTAGCAGAGAATTACAGAATCAGTTTTTTATATCAAAGTCATTGAAGCAGGAATATTGTTAAACCTACTCGTGTAAAGCTCCAAATGGACAAGAGCTAATGCAATCAGTGCACATTTTGACCTGACATGCAAGAAACAAATACTAGCTAGAGGCTAACAGATACAGTGTCCATGAGAAATAATGTTGCTGAAATTATATAGATGGATAATATATTTGGATGGATAATATATTTGGATAATACATTCAGAAAGTAATTTAGTGACCCACTGTCCACAGTGTATGTACAGCTGCACTAGGATTCCAAAAAGCTGTACAGAGCTTCTACGGTGTACATCCAACTTTATGGTCACACACCATGGACTCTAACTTGATGTCCTCAGATCAGTGCATTAAAAAGCAGAGGTAAATTCAAAATGCACTTAATTTGCACGTTTTTAAACTTTGAAGATGGTTAAACACTGGAATGCTTTGTTATGGATGCAGTGTTTTCTTTCTCACTTTAAACTTTTCATGTCGTATTTACTGTACCTTTCTCGAAAGACATGCTCTAGATCAGTCAGAAGACATTAATACTTCCATAAACTACTTAATGAAATTATGTGTATCGTGTTATGCCAGGTATGACAGCATGTTCATAATGTGTGGCCTCAAGACCAAAGAAATCATGATACTATTTAGTGGTTACTCATGCTAAGTCTGCTTTCAAGTTAAGTGATACAATCTCTCACGAGTACATATAGGTGAAGAAATCACATGAGGAATAGGTAAACATTCAGAAATGAGAAAAAATGTTAAAATAGAAAGGATTTTTTGAGATTTGCTTTCACGTCCTTTCTATGATTAAACTAGCATTTTCATAAATATTAATATGTTTCAGGTCTTTCTATTTATTGTTTGACAGATGTTAACACAGTGAAACTAGTAGGAAAAATACAAATAAGCAAAGTGATTCTATTAGAGTAAGTACAAGCATGCGGTGTAAACAACTGTTTTGTACCTGCATAAAAGCAAAACCTCCAATCTCTCAGCAACTGAGCCACTAGATGACCTTTACAACCGCATGTCAGATTTTTCACCATGCAGAAACGAGCTGTATGTAAATAATAACTGTTTGGCAATCGCAGTGAGTGAGGTTGTCAGCTTCAATGTCAAGGTCCATCTGACCATTGACTCTGGACACCATACAGGAGGACTTAATTTTAGATTTGGCTTCTCTGCTGCTGTACACTGCTTTGACTAATAAAACCTACATGAAGCATTAATGGGCAGGACTTCATGAGACCATCTGTGGGTGATTGACAGGCAGTGACAGGTAATGGTCCATTGACAGCTATGTGGTTATCCAACCTTGCATTGTCGTCTAGAAAATTTAGATAAACAAATCAAATATTTATTGCTTATGTATTGGCAATATTGACATTAAAATGTCACTCTTTAACCGTGTAAGATTTGACATAGTGATCCTAAATTACTTTGGGCTGACTTAGAACACAGTCTTTAGAAATCATGATTGAGACTGGTTGAAAATCATTACTTTCCCAGTGTTGAAAAGCTTGAAGTTATTTCATTTTGAATTGTTTCTTGCATCAGATAATCAGATATCAGATTTGCCCATATTACTTTCTCAGTTTAAATAGATGTCTAATATCAGAAATGTTTCCTCTTCTTAGACATACTTTTGATTTCCTAAGCCGAAGACTTACATAACAAAGAAAATTTCTGATAGTACAGAAAACATTGTAAACTGTTAATAAGTTACTACTCAAATCCCAAGAAAATAAATTAAATAGACTTTATTTCCTCAGTCTCTCACAGTAAAGACAAATTTTCTGTATGCCAGATTGTCATTGTAGCTTTTTCTGAATCCATCTCAGTGTGAAAATCCATCTGAATAGTTTCCCTTGTGTGGATGCTGGACTGGACACTAACTCCTTTGATAATATCAGTTTCAGTAAGAAGGCTGATCTACTTCCACTTCATATTTCACAACATATACCTTTGCATTAATATTCTGCAGGTGACAAAAATAATAACACTTCTTGTAAAGCTTTTTATGCTATCCTGGCATCAAATGGAACTATATTGTATGATAACATAGGCAATCAAAGTCATAGTTATGCAGTTAGGATCACATTTATCAGAGGGAAATGTCCCAAATTTCAATGTAAAGGGCAGCACTGGAAAGAGGATCATCATCAATACATTGTTTGGTCTCTGGTGACTTTATTATGCACTGTGTATGCTTTACAGCCTATCTAAAAAACTACTTGTCTGCCACAGTTCCCAATTAGGACAATAACTATTCCACTGACAATGTCCTCATTAGGACTAAAGTTCATCCATTGAGAGTGCACATCTCTCTGGTGAACCAGTTTCTAAAAGAAATGTTCATGTTCTGTTGTTATCTCTTCCTGCTCTTCTTTATTCTCAATTTCTTTCACCTAATGCCTTATCCTGGGACTGTAAAACACTACCATAACCAAGTCCTGACCCTGTATAGACCTAGAGTGTCAGTGAAAAGAAAAATTATAGTTAACATTAACAACTGAATTTGGCAAGAGTAGATGTAAAGCCCACAATGGAGATGTCTCACACAGTGTTCGTGCAGATATCTAACTGGCACAAAACTCCGAAACAGTACTGCACATTGTTGAATGTCATCTTCTGGTGCATCATCTGCTTAACTATTTAAGCTAAAGGTGGAGCCAGTATTGCTGATACTATCTAAAATTTTCCATTGCAAAATCCTAGGGTTTGGTTCCTACTTTTTGTGCTTGGATAATTAGAAGGTTTCCCCAGGAGGAACCACCTCAACAGCAGTATTACTGAAAGTTTTCAACAAAGATCTGCCCACTATTTCCAAAATCAAAGTTAGGACAATACAGTGCTCCAAACCCTGTTAGGCTGTGAAAACCATTTTCTCATTGTAATAATGCTACTACAACTTGGCTACTTTACGTCTACCCAAGTTGTAAAGGGCCAAGTTGAAAACATTAATGTTATTTAAAAATCCCAGAAGGAGTATAAAACTTTCTGATTTATCTTGTAATTATCAGCTTGTGAGAAAAAGATCAAATTATCCCAAATCTGTTTTGTGTGAACATTTTTGCTCACTTTGCAAATCCTGGACCAGCTACCAACAAATGACATATGACCATGTATAGTAAGTCTAATTCAGAGCAGTAGTCTCCAGATCAGGATGTCTAATGTATGCTCCCTCTAAGCAGGATAAGGACAGACTGTAAATTTAATGAGCATGCTGGGGTTTTTTTTAAACCAAATTTCATTAGTGATACAGAGTATCTGGATGCCTGATGGAATGTAGATATCGATTTCTGTCTGTCTCCACTCTTTTTCAGACCAATAAATTATCAAGCAAAGTCAATCCACAGGGAAAATACTTTTACAAAGGCATTTAATTCGTGGTTGGTTTTGAGAGGGTGAGGGATGGATTAGAGTAATCGAGACTCTGGGCCAGTCAGCAAAAGGGCAGTTTCTTGAAGATGTGTGAGCACATACACTGATGTCAGAGTTCTGTTTAAGAGTTATGATAATTCGAGAAGAGAGTTCAGAATTAAGATTTTCCACACTATTTCTTTTAGGTCATAAGAATTCCAGTAGTGGTCATGTTGTACTTCCTCATAGCCACTAAAGATGCTTGCTTGTGAAGGAATGATGAATGTGATGCCTTTTGAGGAAGGTATGTAACAGTGTAGAAGAATGGTTAATAGAAAAAGGGCATGGCCAGGTTGAGGGCTTGAACAATCCAGGCCTCAAAATGGTTGAAAGTCCTTGAATTGACTTAGAATATGGCAGTTCAAAATGATAAAACAAGAAAGTAGTTAACTGCAAGGCAAGTACCCTGCTGAAGCAGAGAGAAGCATGATCTCAGTGTTTTAGCCAATGAGCTTAGTAGTTGAGGTGCATGGACAAGGCATTGTAGCCAATCATAACGCTCTTTGGGATCACGTGAATAGTCATGAACTGTACAAATAGCCATGTACCACAGCAATAAACGAGCAAGATTTCTAACTCACATTGGGTGCTTGTCTTGACTCTAGCCAATTTCCTGCATATCAGCACTGCAAAATATAGTGTTCTAACCTCTCTATAATGTCAATGTTTTGGCATGTCAGGTACATCTTGGTCAAAGAGGTATCTGTAATCCAGCCATTTAATTTACCTCTTTAAACCAATATCAGATATCTTAATATTTTTTCTTAGGTAAGCAATTTCAAGAGACTTTTCCCACTAGAAAAATGTAAGCCTAAGCATCTAGTTGCTTATGTGAAAACCATGGTTCTCAGCTTCTTTTTAGTAACATATCCCTCATATGTATGTTGCTCAAAAAAAATCAGGAAATAATCTCTTTTCATTTATATCCCAAGAAACAGAGGTGGCCTTGAGACTGTGAAAGCATTGTTCTGCAATATCTGAAAATCTCTGTTATATACACTGTTTTGATCACACGTCCAAAACTGAGTTATACGAGTTACTGTGAAGAAAACTGATTCTATCACAGACAAAAACAATGCAGTGCTTAATCTGACTCTTATCTACACTTTTAAAACTTGGAACTCAGTGATGATCAAGGACACACAGCATAGTTCAATCTATGCCTCCTTTGTGCAAGTCACTGTAGCAGTATGTGAGTTTACATCAGATGTGGAATTAGGTGTGAGTACTAGTAGCAAAGAAGGGCAATTTCAGTCTTCTTGGATGTAGAGCTCCAAATACATACTCATCAAGCAAAGAGCGTAACACCATGCCAGGAACTCTGTACTTACAGTGGAAGTACATGGTGAGCAGGGGGCAGCCGCTGGAGCCGTGCTGGGGGTGTGGTGCTGGGTGAGAGGAGCTGGAAGACACACAGCTGGGGCTTGGCTGGGCTTTTGGAGCTCTGGTGGCTGCTGCCAGTCCTCCTGCCTCCCCAATGGCCTCCCCAAGTCCTTCGGGCCAGGTCTTTGGCTTCTGGATCCCGAGGTGGCAGCATGGGGTTGAGCTGCTGGAGTGGTTCGGGCAGTGCAGCCTTTTGAGGCTTCACCTGTTACACACAGGCCAAAAGGATGTGGATGTTGCACAGAAGGCTCATGGAGCTACTCTGGGATGCAGATGGGGAAGTGGTGGAGATGACTCCTTTCTCAGAGAGATGCTCTAGGCTATCAAATGCCCACTTTACAAAACCATCTCTTTGCAGCTGGCTGAGAGGCTCCAGCCACTCTTTGACCACGTAAGGCTTTGTATCCCCCCCACTGGCACTGGATTTTCAGACCTGTGCCCAGGTGGGCCTGCAGCAGACAGTGCTGAGCTTTTGCCTCTTTCCTCCAGAAAAACAGCCGTGTGCAGCTGCTCTCCCTCCAGCTCTTCCAACGTATGATGGAGGTTATCAACAAGAAGGGAAGAAATACGCTGAAAGAGGAAGTCTACCGGAGTCTGATCCAACTGCTCTGCAGCCTGCATAATGAGAACCAGGAGGTAGCCAAGGTGAGGATCTCTGACCTGCCCATATGCCTATGGGAGGTGGCTCAGCAGCCTCCTGCCCTGGCAACTGGCAGACTTGGGGCGTGAGGTGGGTGATGCCCCACTCCTCTCCCTGGGCTCCAAATCCACTGACAGACACATTCCCCGACAGCCTGGTCATTCCAGCACGGGCCAGGAACAGCCGTGAGCTCTACCCAGGCGAGGAGCTGCAGGTCCTGTGCCCTCGGCAGCGGTACCATCTCCCTTCTCTGTGTCCTTGCAGGCCTCCCAGGAAACCCTGCTGCAAAGCTGTTAATTTCCTGCAGAAGAGGAAGCTCAGCCAGCTGCTGGAGAGGCGGCAGACATGGACAGCAGGTGAGTGCCTGGTAAGGATGGCCCCGGGCCCCAGTCCCAGTGTGGGCAAGCTGTGCCCCTGCCCATGCTGCAGCCTGGCACCGGCTGCTGCTGGCTGGGCCTCAGGGCTGTGTGGGCAGGGAAGGCCAGTGCTGGGCCCTGGGATCACTCAGCCAGAGTGAGAGCTGGGACAAACCCTTTGCTTTGTCTCCTCACCCTCTGCAGCTCTCTGAGAGTAGCAGCTCCAGAGCCAGCCAGTACATGCAGCAGGCGCTGTGGTGCCTGCAGAGCCGGAAGCCGTCCATGCAAGAGGCGGCCATCAGGTGATCATCAGGGTGACACACAGTCCCTGTCTCTCCCTGCCTCGGCACAGTTCAGCCCCAGCCCCGGCTGTGCTGCTGCAGGCTCCCGGCGCCCTCTCCCAGCCCTGCCCTGGGCCTTGCAATTGCTGGCAGGGGAAGGCCCTGGGCTCGGCCCTGACAAGAGCGCTGGGGTGCGTGGCCGGGCTGGAGGGGCTGGTGTGGGGCAGCTGTGACCCGCTGTGTGTTCCCAGGATTTGTCGGGCAGTGCCTGAAGGGTCAGCAGTAGGAACTCCAGGTCATGCGTGAGGGTGAGTGAGGGCAGTGGGGTGTCAGCGGGGGCTAGCAGGGAGGAGGTAAGGCCCTGAGCTGGGAGTTGCAAGCGGGAGAGCTCTGACCTTGTGCAGACAAGGGCTGGTGTAGGCAGAACAGAGAGAAGTGTCAAGTGCACAGGGAGTATTCGTGAGCAGCACCTTCTGGCTGATCCCTTTGGCCCCTGCTCCCTTCAGGCCATGTGAGGGGCTGGGTGAAGTGAGTCTGGCAGGAGGGGTTGTTGGGGTGCCCGCCATCCCGGGCTGTGAGGCTCAGCTCTGCTCCTCTGTTTCAGCCCTTCAGAGCATGCCAAGTGACATCAGCTCTTCACTTGTGAACCTGACAGCTCAAACGCAGCCCATCCTGACAGCTGTAGATGGAACAGCTTCCTCCAGCCCCACTGGGCTGGACCAGCTCCACGGGGCCTGGAGGAGACAGACTTCTCTCGGTCTCTTGACTGACTGTGCAGCTGGAGCTCTGTGCAGGGCTGATCCCCCTCGTCAATGAAACCACGCACTCCAGCAGCGAGATCAGCCTTTTCCTTCTCTTTGCCCTTTCCTTTCCTACTTGCTTTGTGTTTTTGTATTTCTGTTTAGTCTTCTGTTTGAATTGGGAGTTAATCCACTGACCCTTGAGTCTGGTTGACCAGGTTCATGGAGTTGTTTGGTTGTTTCCAGGGAAACTGAAAGGATGAAGGATCATTAGAGGATGGCCATTGGGAAAATGCAATGAAGAAAAATACAATCAGTACTACCTGAGTATTTGCTGCTCTGGATATCAGTGGAGGGGAAAGGAGTGCTCTCACCTCCTTGAAGAAATCAGGCAGTTGCCTGTAAGCCATAGAAAAACCACTTCCTCAAACAAGACAAAAACTAATGAAAAGGTTCTGAACTATTAGGTTTCAGCTCCTGGTCCATATTGCACTGTTTAATCACAGACTCTAATGGAGTCCTTTCCTAATTTCTTCTTTGCTTCTGAAATCCCACCAAAGGAGACTACTTGTGTCTGTCAGGAGAGAACGTCGGCCTGTTTTTCCACATGTAAAAGTGCCCCGGTTTGGGCTGGGATAGAGTGAATTCCTGTGCAGAGCCAGGAAGGGGTACAGCCTGGGCAGCTGACTCAGGCTGGCCAGCAGGTATTCGATCCCATCCTGACGTCATGCCCAGTATCTAAGTGGGGAGCTCCCAGAAGGAGCTCCCTGATGGGATCCCAGTTTTCGGCTTCTGGTCCAGAGCGGTTGGTTGGGTCAGCTCCTGGTTGCTGAGTGAGGGGCCGATAGAGCACGCAGCCTTTACTCGTATGAAAGATGTTCCAATCCCCTGATCATCTTGGTGGCCCTGCACTGGCCTCTCTCCAGAAGTTTCCCATCCCTCTTGAGCTGAGGAGCCCAGAAGTGGACACAGGACTCCAGATGAGGCCTCACCAGATATGGCAGAGTAGAGGGGGAGCAGAACCTCCCTTGACCTGCTGGCCACACTCTTGATGCATCCAAGGCTGTCATTGGTTTCTTGCCCATGAGGGTATGTTGCTGGCTCATGTTCAGTTTATTATCAATGAGCACTCCTAGGTCTCTCTCTGCAGAGCTGCTCTCCAGCAGGTCACCTCCAGCCTGTTCTGGTGCAGGGAGCTGTTCCTTCCCAGATGCAGGACTCTGCACTTGTCCAACTCAATACTGTGTAATTGGTTACCACCCTCTGGGCTCTGTCATTCAGCCAGCTCTCAATCCACCTCCTTGTCCACTCATCCAAGCCACACTGCCTGAACTTTCTGATGAGGATGTTATGGGAGACTGTCAAAAGCCTTGCTGAAGACAAGGTAGATGACATCTGCTGCTCTCCTCTCATCCATCCAGCTGGTTATGCACTCATAGAAGGCATCAGGTTGGTCAAACAGGATTTCCCTTTGGTGAATCCTTGTTGACTCCCCCGATAATCACCTTTTCCTTCATATATTTAGTGACAAACATTCAAGATGAGTTGTTCCATCACTTTCCCAGGGATGGAGGTGAGGCTGACCGGCCTGTAGTTTCCTGGGTCGTCCTTGTTGCAGCCTGCTGTGACCTTGGCCTTTCCCCAGCCCTCAGGCACCTCGCCTGCACTCCATGTTTGTTCATAAATGATGAGAGAGGCTTAGCAATGACATCAGCAACTCCCTCAGCACTCTAGGATGCATCCCATCAGGACCCATTGACTTATTAGTCTTAAGCTTGGCCAACAAGTCTTTAATCTCTTCTTCTTCCACCTAGGGCAAGTCCTCTGCTGTCCTGGCCATCCTACAATCCTTGCTGGACTAGGCTTCCCAAGGGCTGGCCTTGGCTGTTAAAATGGAGTTTTGAGAAAAAAAGTTGGGTTTTCGTGGAGTCTTGAGGGGAAAAGTCAAGTTTTGAGGGAAAAGTGAGGTTTTGGTGGAGTTTTGAGGGAAAAAGTGGGGTTTTGGTGGAAGTTTGAGGGGAAAACCAGGGAAAATGAAGTAAAGAATGACAGGAGAAGTGGAAACAAGCTCAAGTTGAGATTGGAGCTGATGCAGAGCTTTTTCCCTGAGAGAGCTGTCAGCCTGTGTGCCAGGTTGCCCAGGGAGCTGGTGGCTTCCCCTTCCGTGGAGGGCTCCCAAAACCATGGAGCTGAGCTGCTGTGGCCCCTGGCTCAACCATTGCCTTGGCAACATCAACAGAAGGTTCCAGAAAGCTGCCAAGGCCCCTCCCCTCCATGGGCTCCCCCTTGCCATGGTTACACCACCCCACCCCTGATGTGTCACAAAGGGCCCTGGGGGACACTGCAGTGTGCGAGGAGACAGTGAGAGGAGAGGAGAGGACAAGGAGCAGGGAGCTGCTGAGGAGACCCTTCCTGAGGCTGTGACCATGGCTTCTGACAGCTGGTCCTTGATGGGGCGCTATTTCAATCGTAATGCCTTTCCTTATCCTTCCCTTAACCACTCGGCTGTGGCTCAGGTCTGGAAGGAAGCACAGAGATCCTGGATGAGGTCAGCCCTGGAACCTCAAGATATGAGTGAGGTTCAGTCGCTGCAGAACAGTGAGTGAGGGGTTTCCCCCATTTCCCCACACACTCCTCAACCCCATCAGGGCTGGGCAAGGGAGAGGGCTTTAAAAAACCCTTAGTTGATGACATCTTTGCGATAACATCTTGGCAGCACAGATTTGATGGTTATCGTGGGTGGTAAGAAGCTAAACATGAGGCAGCAATGGTCAAGATGGCATTTTGAGGGGGCATCAAGGAGAGTGTGGACAGCAGGATGAGGGGGCTGCTTCTCCCCCCCTCCTCTGCCATATCTGGTGAGGCTTCATCTGGAGTCCTGTGTCCAATGCTGGGCTCTCTAGCTACAGAGAGACAGGGAAATTGCTGGAGAAAAGCCAAGAGAATATGTGGAGCCTCAGGAGATTCCCAAACCCACCTGGACACATTCCTGTGTCCCTTGATGAAGGGGAACTTGCTTTAGCTTGGTTGATCTCCAAAAGTCCTTTCCAATGCCTTTCCCCAGCTCCCATCACAGCCTCCCCTTGCTCAGTTTAAAGCTCTTCTCACCCTCTGGGGCAGTGTTTGGCCAAGTGGATGTGTTCCTACAGGCTCTCCTGTGTTTCTCCTGAGTAGGTGAGGTGCTGTCAGATGAAAATTTATACCTCTTATCATCAGAAGAGGATTCTGAAAGCTCCTCTTTTTCAAGCATCAGCAGCAGCAACTCAGTGTTTAAGGTGATGATCCCAGCACTGCTCCCTCACCCTCTGCTCTGCAGCCTCTGCACTGTCTTCCTTTGCTCCCTCCCTTCCTCACAGGCAGTCAGATAATTGTTTCACTCATTTTTTCCCCTCAAAACTCCACCACGTCAACTTTTTTCCTCAAAAGTCGACCAAAACCCCACTTCTTCCCTCAGCAGTCTGTCAGAACCTTCTCTCTTCACCCAGGTCCACCAAAACCTCCTTTTTTACCCCTCAGAAGTCCACTAAAAGCCCACTTTTGCCTCAAAACTCCACCAAATCCACAATTTTCTCTCAGAACTCCACCAATTTTTTGCCTCAAAGTTCCACCAAAACCCAACTTTTGCCCTCAAAACTCCCCCAAAACACAACTTTTGCCGTCAAAACTCCTTCAGAGTCCTTTCAGGAGGAAAAAACCTCTTCCCCATCTCCAATCTCAACCTGCCCTGGGGCAACTCCAGGCTCGTTTCCTCTTCTCCTGTCACTCATTACCGGTATCAACCTCCCTCCAAGTCCTTTACACCAGACTATCTTTCAAGCAGGCCATCCCAGTTTGGCTTCTGGAAGAAGACCTCTCACCTTCTAGGAAGACAGACATGGTCCTGTTGGCCATTGAGGCTTTGAGAGAATACAGACTGCCCAAGAAGCACAAAGACATCCTGGAGACTGCCATGAGATGTCCAGCCTCCTGGCTTTGGAATGTAAGTTTGCCCTGAGGTTGGGTTTCCTCCTCCCTGAACCCACCTGGAGGCTTTTCCAAAGCAGCAGAGAGGGATGGGAGAGGGGCAGAAAATTTAGAGGCGGATGGATTGGCATCACCATGGTCCCATCCTCCAGGTACCAAAGATCCTAGAGTGCATTCATGAGGTGATGGCCAAGATGTGCATGGGGTTCCTCCAATACACGTTGGATGCCCTCCTGAGGTGTCTGATCCAGAACTACCCCAGAGAGGTGTGTAGGAGCCTGTGGAAGTTCTCTCCAACTCATGACAGGTACTGATCCAACCAACCATGAGGCTTTGTTCTCCTTCAGAACATCCCCACAGCTCCCAACCCCATGAGCTGAGCCTCATCCTTCCTACCCCATGAGGAAAACCACCTCAACCTTCCTCCTGAACATCCCAAGAGGGAGGTGGAAAGTGCAAAGAGGCTGTAGCCAAATCTGGTTCTGCTTCCTGCAGGTATGCCCTGGCCATGTTGGAGGTGATATTCTCCAAGCCCCATCTTCTGCGTTCCGCCTTGAAGGAGATGATGGGGATGCTCCAGGACAAGCTGGTGCAGAGGGTGTTCAGCTCCAACCTGGAGGACGCCTACATCTACCCCCTGGCTGTGAGTGGGGAGTCAGTGGCACGTGGAGTGCTGGGGGTGGGAAGGGAATCTACAGGGATCCTCCAGCCCAAGCGCCTGAGAAAGCCCTCACTTTTCCCATCAAAATGCCACCAAACCCTCACTGTTCCCCTCAAATCTCCCCCAAAGCCCCACTTTTCCCCTCAAATCTCCTCCAAATCTCACCTTTTTTTTCAAAACTCCCCCAGTATTTCAGTTTTCCTCTCCAAACTGCCACAAACTCCCTCCTCACTGCCTCTCCTCCCCCTCTAGGTCCTGGCCGGGGTTCACTCTGGCACCAACTTCAGCGACACCTACAAGTTGTGTCGCTTTCTCAAGTGGCCTCACACCCCGATGCTGACCCTGGTGCTCAGAGCCCTCATGACCTTGTCTGAGGAGACCAAGACGGTATGTGGTGATCCAACCAACCATAGACTGTGAATTCTGGGGGCAAAAAAAGGCTGTTGTGGCTTCACCAGAACCTCTTTCCTATCCCAGGCAAGGACCATGACCTTGCTACTGCCCGATATCTTGGAGCTCATGTCAGATGCCAGCGCTGATGTCAAGATGAAGGCTTTGACTGTCTTGAGGAACGTGTTTGGAGCCGTGAAGAAACAAGAGACCAGCCCCATCACGATCTTGATGCTCTCTGAAAGGCTCCCACGGTTCTTTGATGATGTGAGGAGCTGAGGGTTCATTTGGGGCTCGGGGGGGGGGTGTCAATTTAATGTCTCGGGGCATTCATTTGGATCTGGTGGGGTTTCTTTATGTCTGGGGAGGTTTATTTGGGTCTGATGGGGTCATTTGGGGCTGGGGGATGAAGTTTTCCTCATCTTCCTCCCTCACAGGAGTCCAGCCAGGTGAGGATAACCTCCATCAGCCTCTTCAGAGAGGTGATCAACACGATGGAGAGGAACAAGAAGCACCTCAAGACTGTGAGGAAGAACCTTATCCCCCTGTTCTTCAGGATGAACGACCAGATCTGGCTGGTGGCTGAGGTACAGATGTGGGCTTGGGAAACCCCACTTTTCCCTCAAAACTACACCCAAAAATCCATTTTTCCCTCAAATCCCCACCTAAATCCCACATTTCCCCTCAATATTGCACTAAAAACCCACCTTTTCCCCTCAGAACTCCACCAACACCCAACTTTTCCCCTCAAACCTTCATTTTTCCCCTCAAAACTCAACTTTTTCCCCTCAGAATCACACAATTGTTGCAGTTGGGAAAGCCCCTGGAGCTGCTGTAGCCCAACCCTGAGCTCACTCTGCAACGGCCACATTGACCCACAGCCCTCAGCAGCTCAAAACACCCCACAAACACCACTTTTCCCCTCCAAAGAACCAAAACTCCCACCTTTTCCCTTAAAGTCCCACTAAAATCCCCACTTTTTTACCTCAAAACCCCTCCAAAACCCCACTTTTCCTCTCAAAGCGAAGGATGGCCACCCCACAAGGATGATGAGGATGATGATGATGATGATGAGGAAGATGACCCCCCCTCTCTGTCTCCCTCTTCTTCTCTGCCATTCCCACTCCCCCCCACCCCAGACGTCCCGAGACACTTTCCTGTCCTGCACCAACTTCCTGGGCTGGAGGATGCTGCATTACCTGGCAGAGACCTACCAGATAGAGGAGATCGGCAAGTGCCTGGTAAGGAACTGGCTTCTCCACCCCAAAAACACCTCCCTCACCCCTAAAAACACATCCCTCACCCAAAAACCACCTTCCATGATGGTGGAAAGACCTTTGGCCCAACCCTGTTGTGTTCTCCTCCAGCTGAATCAGGACAAGCGCCGGGCAGGGAAATACCTGCAGCAGAGCTTGTGCTACCTGGAGAACGACCAGTGCATCCTGCGCTTGGAGGCCATCAGGTTCATTGGTGAGAGACCCCCACCCCAGCACAACCACCCTGCACGGGGATCTCCTTCCATCCCAACAACACCCCGGGGTTGGCTCCTTCCATCCCACCCCCCCCCCCCGGGTTGGTCTCCTTCCAGCCATCCATTCCCCAAGGGTGGTCTCCTTCCATCCCTGGGGTTTCTCCTGAGGGAAAGTTCTGAAAGGAGATTTGTCTCCACGCAGGCATTGCCACGCAGTACATGAGGTCCCCGAGCAGCCAGCACCTGCAGGACATCTGTGATGGTGAGTGGCTGCGTTTTGGAGGAAAAAGGGGGGATTTTGGTGAAGATCTGAGGGGAAAAGGACAGTTTTGAGGGAAAAGGGAAGATTTTGTTGAAGGTCTGAGAGAAAAAGGGGATTTTTGGTGGAGTTTGGAGGGGAAAAGTAGAGGTTTTAGGGAAAAAAGGGGGAATTTGGTGGAGTTCTGAGGGGAA